>JAPMOR010017487.1:406360-442683 GCA_026543865.1 Argiope aurantia
TTTAATTTTAAACCGATTTACAAATTACATTAAAGAATCAAATAACATTCACATTTTAAATTAAAATTCAGACTAAGTTACTATAATTGTTTGTTAAATTTTGAAAATTAACATTTTTACCCCTAAAACTAATTTGTAAAATTAATATTTTTGAAGTAGCATTATTATAATTAATGTTTTAAGAAAATAATAATTTTAAACAGTAAAATTAAAATAAGAAATATGAAATAATGACAACGTGTTAACGCAAAACAGCTAATTCTTAATTAGTGTTTAGTCCTAAATTCAAGAATATAATCCCGAAAAGAAAAATGTCTTACAGACGAAATAAGACAATTAGAAGATGTTCGTTTTTCTTCTAATAATGTTTTTTGAAGAGGATGAAAGAGATGCAGCTGAAAAACTAATTTAATTCAAAAACGTAGATCGAAGTATTTGTATTCCAAGAATGATAAAATCGAGTTTAAGTAAAAAAAAAAAAAAAAAAAAAAAAAAAAAAAAAAAAAAGAGAAGAATTTTTATTGAAAATAATTTTTTAATTAAATCTAGAGAATGTGATTAAATTATCATTTTGCTCAATTTTCTTTCACTTTAAGAATTACTTTCTTAAGGAAATCGGAATAAAAAATTTTCGTTTTAATCCGATGTTTTTTAAGTGTAACTGCAAAAATATCTTTTCGTCTTGCTAAATTTTTGTCGTGAAAATACTAAACATTATTTTTGCCGACAAACGAATTTTATTTTTTTATAACGATGATAATTAAATAAAAAATACATTTAGTGCTTTTTAAGCTATTTTGAATGCGACATTTGAATAGACAGTTATTTTGAATAGACGGTTTTTACAAAATCTATTCAGGATTTTTTTCGTTGACATTTCCTTTTTTTTCAGGCTTTTTTTAAAAAGTTCTATTCAATTTTTCCTTCTTTAAAATAAAGTCTACAAAAGGAAAATATTGCAAGTTTCAAATTTTAATGAATTTTCCTGATCTAGGCATTCTGAGATTAAAAAAAACAACAAAACATTTTTGAATATGTTAACATTTAATTTGTGAGCACGAAGATATAAAAACAGAACCACTTTGAGAAGAGAAATTTGGCGTGCGATCTGCAATAAAATTGCAGGCATGAATCAAATTTTAAGTGAAATATGTCAACGAGATGTCTACTTGTTAATCCACTTATCTATATGAGTAAATGATGATTCGAAAACGCAAAGAACTAGATGTATGAAATTTGTTGCATGGTTTTATCAACAAAGATATAAATCTGTATAGAATTTTGGAAAAACCGGTCAGTGATCGATTTCTCAATTCGTTCATACATGAAAGATATAATTAAAAAATGTAACAAAATAACTCGCTAGACAAGTGAAATTGTGCGTGTGATCTTGAAACTAAAATTAATTCCACTGGGGTAGGGCTGCCTTTTAACTACGTGTATGAGAAGTTCTGGTTCACTGGTTGAGTCCCGATTTACTGGTAGGCACATAAATATTGTCGGGTCAAGTTCCCAATAATTTGATGATCATACTCCTACGACGAAGTCATTCAAAAATCTGAGTGCTTCAATAGAGCAGGTGTAATTCCGATGTGGTTATATTAAAATAGTCACCAGTCGTGAGCGGGGGAGGGTTGGTCTACGAATTAGTGTATCAGAGGTTGCAAAATAAGTAAGTGGATTCTCGCTTTCCTGGTGGATGCTATGGAGTTTAGGATAAATGATGATTGAAAGGATGCACTCCCTTTCTTTCTTTCTTTCACCACAGAATATCCCCGAACTTGGAATCTCTTGGATTCCCTGATGCACTCCCTAAGGAAGAAGTTAGGCAATGGTGATTAATATGTCTGTTTCAATCGGTTTCCTGCCTCTTTCACTCACAACGATGATCATTAAATTACCCCGCATGCTTTGGCAGGATGCGAAGATTAATTCCAAAATGTTATATTAAAGCTATAGATCTTTTTCAGATTTTTGGTCAAGTCTTCAAATGGATGAGGCAAAAGTACTTTTAGAGATCCCAGACTTATACACTTATGTCCATAAATTAAGGATAATTCAGAGTCACGTGGAAATCGAACTCTAAAATACATATATCACCCACAAAATGACTACACACATCTTCAAAAATCCTATGCAAATTGCAGGAAGCCACCCGATGACACCGATAGTACGTCACAATGACGAAAATGTAAGAGAATGATGTATAAGGAATACAGGCAAAGAAGTGAAATTATTCGCAAGCGCTTTATAAGCCTTTCAATAACCGTATAGTTATGACACAAAGGACACATTTGGATGATTGTTTACGTGGTAGAATCATCGACCGTCTGGAATGTGGGCGTACCCAGCTGGAAGTATCCAAGGAACTTGAAATCGCGCAGAGTATCATCTCCAGGCTTTGGATATTCCAAGAGGATGGTAATGTGAGTAGACGTTATAGCACAGGTCGTCCCCGAGTTACAACGCCGAATGAGAACCGGTATTTGGCAGTTACTGCCAAAGAAACAGACGGCGCACAGCATCAGACCTGTCTCGTCAGCTCTCTTCAACTACTGGTACGACAGTCTCAAGGCAGATCGTGTACAGACGTTTAGGGCAGATTGGTCTATATGCTCTTAGGTCTGTCAAATGTGTTACTGCAACTCACTGTCGCCTGCGGTTAGCCTGGAGTAGAGAGCATGCATTGCGCAGACCGCAACAGTGGGCTTGTGTGATGTTTTCCGATGAGTCCAGGTTTAACTTGCAGTTTGTTTCTCGATGGACTTTCATACGGATCCGTTACTACCAAAAGAACATCATTGAACGACACCGTTACGGTGGTGCAAGATTGCTCGTTTGGGGAGGAATGATTCTGAGCTCCAGAACTGACCTGCATGTCCAAATTAGAACTATGAAAGGCCAAATCTATCGGGGAGTCATTCTGGAAGAACATGTACGTTTGTTTCGGGGTGCCATGGGTGTAGAATTCGTGTTTATGGATGACAACGCCCGTCCTCACCGTGCAAACATCGTAAATGAATGTCTTCGATCGGAGGATATCACCTGTAGGGACTGGCCAGCATTCTCACCGGACTTGAATCCAGTAGAGCATGTGTGGGACATGCTTGGTCATCGAGTTGCAGCCCGTCAACCACTTCCTACATGTCTACCGGAACTTCGGAGGGCATTACTTGATGAGTGGTATAATATTCCCGAAGATCAAATCGATAATTTGGTACTCAGAATGCCTAAGCGTTGTACGGACTATATTGCATAGTCTGGGAGACATACTATGTATTAACCATCATACCAACCATGTAATATTGGTTATTGTAAATAGTTTTTTTTTTTTTTTGTAATTTGCACAAGGGAGCAAAAAACTCGCAATTTTTATCAATGATATCAAACATATAGCATCTTTTTTGCTTTTCATCTTTTGTTTAATAAATAGGCTTTACAAATAAGTCGCATTTGTTTTGCTTTTGATTCTTTCTTTTCCTGAACTTGCATTATCCTTAATTTATGGACATGTGTAGAAAGATTTCTATGAAACCAAACAACTAACATTTTCAACATCGAGTATCATTACAAAAATAATGGTGATAGCACTTATAATTAAATTCTGCCCAAACGTATTCATTAGCATGAAATAAGTCTGGCATATACGATTTAATTCCATCAGATGATAGTATACTGGAGAATAATGAACAATAGATATCTCTATTTCTATTTTTTATTATTTATTAATTTTTTGCTTTCAACAAATAGAGATGATGTCTGAATCTCGACAATTTATTTGCTATATTTGTTGATTTAAATTGTTAAATATAAAAGGCAACTATTCTTCTCTGTATTTTTTCATTTATTTTAATTCTATTTGTCGCATAAAGGCCCATTGTACGTCTCTAATTGTAAATTGAAAACTTTAAAATATTAAAAAATGCTCTAGAGTATTACTATCTAACTCACACATATTAGAAAATTATATTTAAGACTATTTAACAAGGCGTTACGCAAATCCCGCATGTTTCTGTATTCGATTTTAACTGATTAACTGACTGTACTGGAGGACGTTTGACCAAATATAGAATTAATTTGCATAAGACCCGTATACTCAGTGGATTTGTACTACTGAGGATGGACTGAGATACAGGAATGATCAAATATAAAGAATCTACAATCAAAGCATCGTAGTCCTAAATTCGAAAAATTCACGTCAATTTAAGATCTCAACATTTATCGAAGAATTTATTTGCAATATAAAAAATAATATCACAATAATGGTAATAAATTTAAATAATTACTCTGTAATAAAGAAAAAAAAAACAATTAAAAATATCCGAACACCAAAAATTAAATTAATAAAGACAGTTTTCAAAAAAATACTTTTATTAGTTTATTGAAGTATAGAAATTTTTATTTGAATAATTTTCTACTTATTATTCTTTTAATTTATATTTCCTTACTATATATGTTATGGAATCTTGAAATAAATGTTTCTGAAATTCAATCGCAGACGGATGGCACCATCGGTATGCAAAGTAAATTTATTTTATATTAGTTAATTAACTTCTAATGAAATACTGAAAAAAAAAATTAAAGCAGCGAATTGTAATACAGTTTTTCAAAATTTTAAAACTAGCATATAATTATCAACAAGTTAGAATAAAAGAAGTGATTGAAAAAAATATATCAAAACAAAATATCACAAATATGAAAAAAATCAAGTTAAATAAAAGTGTATAAAACAAGTACTTATGAGTAGTTCAATTTCAGTTCTTATGAGTAAATGTTTATCAAGAAATGTGTTATAATTTCACGGCTCAAAACATGAAGTACATTTTTTAAAAATTTTAACAAGTTGCTTCAAAATAATGAATCTAGTTCCATCTATTGAAATTTTTTTAATTATTAAGCAAAGTAAAAGATTTGATGCATTTTATTCCATGAATTCTTTTTTAAATCGACAAATTTAAATGAAAGATATATAATTATCGAATATTTGGTTATTCACTCAGACTTTGAGTGAACTAGCCATAACTATAACCAACTTTGATATCTATGGTAAAATTGTATCATTTCTCATGTCATCACTGTCACATGACAAGCGTGAATGTGTAGGTCATTTAACATTTCACTGTATGTTGTCTTACGTCACTATGTGATGTCATTTCCTTTTTCCTTCTGGAAGAGTCGCAATAAATTTCAAAATGATGTCAGCAAGCTACAACTGACAGATATCATGCGAATGTGAATTAGCTCTATTTCACCAAAAAATTTTTGGAATGGTGCATGATTTTTAGTGCTTGAATGGACGGTTCTTTTTTTAAGTACTTAATGACTCAAAATAGCTTTTATTATTATTTTAAGTTCATATATTTAATGCTTTAATCAAGACTGAAATCAGGATAAGATATTTACAGCTCGGTCAAATGAAGGCGAGATGATTTAGTATACATGTAATGATATCTCTTAATTGAATTTAAAGCTTAATTAATTTCCTAATTATCTTAAATTAGTCCATGTTACTTTATCCTAAAATGTTCTCTTATTTTCTGGTCTTTATTTATTTTACTCTTATTTAATTATTTCTAACAAGTGCTCTAAAAATTGCTGACCCTTTGGTTCCCACACGAGCGAAGGAATTAAAATTCCTAATGCTGCAGTATTCTTTCAAAAATGTCTAAGATTCTCTTTCTTAAGTCAACAGGTGCCAAAGAAATCTCTCTTAATAAAATCCCTAAAGGGAAAATTTCTGGCACTTTCCTCTTGTGTTCTTGTGCGAACAGACGTGTTTCGCCTTTCGCCACCGTGTATAAATTTACCTTCCAGTGATGAAATAAATTGAAGTTTATTCCAAAAGTCTCCTCTTCTCTAAAATTATATAACATACATAAGCTGATATGTGAATAATTTGCTATGACTTTACATAGATCAAAGTGGGATAAAATAAATTAAAATTGTAATAAAAATGAATCATAATTGCAATAAGAATTCATTATAATTGGGATAAAAATTGATTCCAGTTATTATTAAGATGAGACAATATTTGGTGCACACCCATAAAATACATCTCACAAATGGAGATTTCAGAAAAGCGAACACACCAGCATTTTTTATAAAAGCATTATTTTAAAAGAAAAAAAAGTACTAAATTATCATTATCTAACGTCTAAATTAATATTAATGCCACTCTTTTACTCCAAAAGTATACATGACATATTGATGCAGCTATCAATGTGTTATTTATCTTTCTGCATTTGTATCTAGAGAGTTAATTATCAATATCAATTTCACGAAGAAAAAAAATAAAATAAGATGATGTCTCATATTCTGTCAAACAGTATTAATTAAATCATTTAAAAAATAAATAAATTTGGCAATTTCTATACAAAAATTATTTCGGCGAAAAAACAGCGCTCTAAATAAATACTTCTTTTTGTGCATGGATAAAATATAACAAAATAAAAAAAAGACACTCATTTAATTGCTACTACTAATATCTAATGAATTAATTATCTAGTACACATTCAAGAACAAAGAAAAGGAAATAACAATTAAATCCTTAAATGAGTTAAACCGCCATAAATTAAATCTTACGATTGGTCCATTTAACATATACAAATACATCCGTCAATTTACATAAAAAGATTATTTCACAGAAAATACGTACTAAATTAACCTCCCTTTTTTTCCCACTAAACGATTGATAAAATACAACATAATGAATCAAGTATCTATTAACAAAGCTATTTATCTTTCATTACAGGTATTTAATAAGTTAATTACTTGAAGAAATTCACGAAGGGGAAGAAAAAGGAATATGCATTTATATTTCTAAATTAGATACCTTTCTGTAAAATAAAACAAGTTAATTATTTGAATAAATTCACTGAGTAAAGGAATGGAATAAACATTTATATATCTCTAAATTAATCAAATTTCTACAAAATAAATCTTAAGAATGGTCCTCTTTACGAAAGAGGACACAGCTAGCAATTTTCATCAAATCATTATTTTAATATGAAACTATCAAAAGAATAAATTCATGATCTTTTTATTCTAAGATGAAAGATAAAATTTAACACAAGGATAGTAATATCAGTTTGAGATCCTATTGATCTTTACTCACATCAATGGAGAGATGTGACCCTCTTGAAAATAATTTGAAGTGAATCACGTCCCTCAAGAGATATTATTTCGGAGACGGAAAACAATAGAAATAATTCTTTCGAGTTGTTTTAATAGAATTCCTTCAGCCACCTTTCATATCTAGAGGGTAGGGTTCAATCCTTTTTCTTTTTTTCCAGAAAATTCAAATTTGCCATGTTCGAGTTCGTTTCGAGTTGTTCCACTTCTAAGGCACTCACTTCAAATAACAGTTGAACGGCTGATTCAAAAGATTTTATGAATCTATGATTCGAATGGTGAGAATTTGTTGCAGGGTGTTTGTGACAGATTTTATTTTTGTACCTTTATTGAAGAGTATCACATGGAAAACGAGTTTGGTCCTTCTAGCTTTCATATGTATCAATGCTTTTCGAGACCCTTATGTGTCATATTAAAAAAAAAAAAAATACGTGAATAGATTGACGCGAAAGAACTGCTGCACGTTTGAAACAAATTTCTTTTTTAAAACCAATTCGGATGAAAAATGTTCTTTGTTCTATTTTGTTTATAAAGAATGTTAATGCTAACACGGGCTGCATAAACCAGATCAAAGGTCATTTGAGACAAATTTTTTTAAAAAACCATTCGGATGAAAACTGGTTTTTGTTCGGTTTTGCTTATAAAGAATGTTAAACTCAAATGCTAACACGAGCTGTATAAACCAGGTCTAAGGACGTTAGAGACAAAATTCTTTTTTAAAACTAATTCGGATGAAAAATAGTTTTTGTTATGTTTTATTTACAAAGAGTGTTAAACTAGAGTTTATTATTAAGAGTGTTAAGAGCTATTACGGGCTGTATAAACCGGGTCTAAGTTTATGATTGTCATGAATTTTCCTCTGAAATTGTTTACAGATTCGTAGACTCGAAAGTCTTATTAGGATTTTAGACTTATTTCGAAAACACAATATAACAAACAATACAGGCACGGTTTTCTTCCTTACAATTGATACCTCTTCTCTGCTACCGGCTTTCATAATTCGAGACATATCTTATCCGCAGTGATTACTTTTAAAACAGAATCAAGATGAGTGCCATTAATTCTGGATTTAATGGAATAATTATTTCATTTAGTAAGTTAAAATATTTGTTCACACGGATAAGAACTTTAATATGCTATTGTTTTCAACTTGTCAAGGAAATATTTGTAAAATTCAGGTACCTGAACTTCAATGGATTTTGCCTTCAAATTTGAACAGTGCTGTATCTTTATTTGCACAAGACTCGGTACTGATTCTATATCTATGATGAAATGTCATGAAAGCAAACAAAACATTACTTTTGAGGATTTCAAACCTTGTTTTAAGAGTTATTTTAAAAATTAAGACAGCATTTAAGGCCGTGGTTTGTTATTAATAATTATACATGATTAGGAATGTTAAAAATCAAATTACGAAATTTTCGTTAAAAATTCTGTTACATAATGTGATGTTAGCTGAGGACAAAGATATTCTTTGAGAGCCACAAAATTGTCGCCTTTGTTATATATACAAGGTGTTCCTATACTACTTATAGGGACGCCCATGTTTACCAGTAACGTTGTCTGAAGAACCAACATTAATATAAGCATTGCTTCAACTTATTTAGCCAAATACAGAATAAGTAGTGAGGTAGTTTATGTAAAGATATGTTTAATAATATACTTTTATTAATTAATCAATAATTTATTATTGATTAATTAATTATGAATATATTATAATATTTATAAAAAGCATTTGTTTTTTATATTAATGATAATTAATTGACATTATTAAATGATTAATAATATTAATAAATAATTAATCTATAATTTTCTAATTTAATTATTTTTTAGTTTTAATTTATCATTATTAGTATTATGGAATTCAGTAATCAATAAGTTCTTAAATTCATTACTAGGTGTCGCTGCTCGTACGGAATCCAAATTAAATTAAATTATTGATGATGAATTTCTGGAGATATTAAACTGATATAAAGTTACCTAGAATATAAAATCAGAAAGTGAATGAGAAATTGATTACAAAATTCCATTTTTACTAACACGAAATACGTCAAATAAAAATATTCAATTTTTATTAGATAATTTTTGAATATTAAAAAAAATCAGATGAAGAAAAAAGTTTGAAAAATATAGAAATTTTCTTATCTAGATTTATTTTACGTATTAGTTTACCATAACTATTCACTAACGAAAGCAACATCATTACTATGCTTCTACTTATTTTTGAAATATGAGCGCCACTGAGATAAATAGACGTATGCTTTCTTAACTTCTGATAACAATGGTCTCACTAAATTCTTCTGGATATGCAAGTAAAAAAATATAAATGCAATGATATTTAAAGTGATGCAGAATTGTCGTCTTAGTTTAGTTTAGTTATATTAATGTCCCGTTTGAAGCAACACTAGGGCTATTTTGGGACGAACCTCGTAATTTTGAACCGTGGTCAGATGACGAGGACGACACCTGAGCTGGCACCCCCCTCTCCACACCAGCGGGAGGACGTTTGGTCAGAACGGATTTAATGTGCACAGACCCCCTTACACGACGGTTCTTCGGTGGAATCGGGTCTCGAACCTGAAACCCTCCGGTTGCGAAGCCGAGACCTTACCACCAGGCCACCGCGGCCCTGCAGAATTGTCGTCAGTTGCTCGTAAAAATAAATCAGGAGTTTCATTCTTCGATTTTGTTCTTTACCTCTTTCTTTATACAAACTACCTAGGAGCCAATTGTGTTAATATGCAGTGAGATGAAGGGCGTCCCTGAATCTTTGTTAGATGGCGATTGGCATTGCGGGGAAATAAATACGTATGCCACTGATAATTGTTCTCAGACACCTCATGCAAAATTGTGGTTGAAGTTAGAATTAATATATTTAGTTACTTCAAAACGAAAAGAGTGATACGCAATGTTTTTTTTCTTTTTGTTTTTTAAGAATTACGATTATAAGATTTTCTCACTCTTTAAGTTTAAAAATAAGTACCATGAGTTGAAATATTGCCATCATTGCTGAAAGGTTTAAACAATTGAATTTAAACTTAAAATAATAGTTATTCAGTTCCTTTTGAATCAAGTATTTGAAATCAAAATTATTTTAAGAACTCATTTAGCTTTTAAGTACTAAAGAATCTAAAAGAGGAAGAGATAATAAACATTTTCGTGGTTTTACTTGGTGTTACGCCAAGTGGTGTAAAGATGGAGATAAGGGAGTATATATATCTCAGTCTTCGGGGACACGGAAACGACAAAATCTTAACCCATTTAATTCAAATTACAATGATAAATATGATAAGACAAGCGTAAAAGTTTCCTTGAGCCATTTGCTCTAGGTTTCTCAATCTAAACATTTCAAAAATCTCGTCAATCGCATTTTCAACGCCTCTGACGTGACACTAAATGTTTTAGAGTGAAACCCAGTAGAAGGGTTAAAATAATGCAACAGCTAAGAGTTATTGAGCCATAAAGTTAGATGAACTTGTGCATATGGCGAGATAAACTAAATAAGTGTCACCTCTGAAGTTTCTGGCCCGTGTTTGTGTCTTTGCATGGACAATGCTGTTTATGCTGCTGAGTGCAGTGATACCGGAAGAGCTATAAAATTTCTTTTGTATTCATTGAACGATGAATCAGTTCAAGAGAAGGCGTAATTTATTCTGAAAGTTACTCTTTTTTAAAGGTCAGATTTTTTTTGTGAGTGTCTGTGTGTATATGTGTGGGATAAAATACGACATTCTTTCCATTCAATTTACATTTAGTTTCTTGTTTTTCATTTTTTATTTAATACTAAAATAACCAGACGTTCTGGAATAGTTGATACAGTCCCGAATTTTGGCCGTTGTCCCTGATTTGTCTTGTATTTCAATTAAATATCCTAGATTTTACTGTAGGGAGCGGTGACCTGATGGTAAGATCTTGATTTAGAAAGTACCAGTCTCTCACAGGGCCTTTTTTTCCGATTCTTCAGTATTTGTTGGCAAAATTATTTAAGGAAATCATTTTGTTTTAAAGATTTCTCCTCATTTATAAAAAAACTTTTAAAATTGTATTTCTCTTTAGTTTGTTCAATGCTTCATTTTCTCATTTATTTTCTTACTTCGTATGCTAAACATTCCAACCAAAATTTTTCTGTCCGTATTAGGGTTAGAATACTTCAGAAAGTCAGTGGGAAAAAGATTTAGCAAGTTTTGGAATAAATAATATTTTTAGTACTAATAATTCGATACTGTGTCTTTTTTGGAAAGATATTGCGCAAGCGATAGGTACTTGCTTCGAATAATAAAAAGATGAATATGGAAATTTATTATTAATATTTACATACACTAAATTAAATTATCAAATTAATGGGGTTTCAATTAAAATATTTTAAATTTATTAAATAATTTAAAATATTTTAAATATATTAAAATATTCTAAACGTCGCCTTGCCCCGTTGGCCAAGAGGAAAGATCCCAACATAGAATAAGAGAGAACCTTCTAAATATGATTTCACTAGAGATCTGCCTTGTATATTGATTGACCTGGTGAATGTTAAATCTGACTTCGTCAGTCGAAAGTTCTTTTTTCTTTTTTTGGTGTATTACGGAAATTTGGAGAAAGTATGTGTTTCATCTTTGTCACCTTCGTCATACGGGGGGGGGGGGGGGGTTTTAGTGGGGGGTTTCTCTCAAAAGTCCCAGAGTGTGTTTTAAAAGGAAAACTGTTTAGGAAAGAAAAAAAAAAAAAAAAAAGAAAAAAAAAAACTAAAAATGTGCACTAGAAAAATAAAATTTCAAAAAAGTAAAAAAATTTCAAAAAAACTTTTTTTGATGCCTTCAGGTGGAAAAAAAAATTCCCTCAGATTTGCAATGGATTGGCGGGGGGGGGGGTAGCCTGAAAAAAGGAAATGAATTTAGAAAGAAGGAATAGAATTTAAAATTTTAGAGTTTTAAAAATAATAATGGAGAAAGATTTTACTAACTAGAGTTACATTTTTTTGCCCTCCCCCACTCAACCTCCCGGAAAAAAAAGGAGTCTGAAAAAACATGTTAGTTTAATAAGATTTTTGATTAAATAGGTAACAGAAAAAATTCAGTTTATGTATTAGTAATTACAAAAGCAATTTCATACGATTTTAACGATAAACTTGACCTTGAACGTTCATCAAGACAAAATAGAACTGTTAGCCAAATAAAAAAAATGATTTCTGAAATTTTGAAAACAATTTACATCAAGGTTGAAAAAATGAAATGTATTCTGATAATCAAATTTCCGATTATGTTTCTGGCACTGATGAATCGAAGACATAGAAGAAAAGAGCAATTTCTACAATACTGGATTTCATAGAAAAAAAAATAAGATGTACTTCATAGAAAGGAAAAAAAAAAAAAAAGATGTGTTTTTGATACTCGGTTGTATAGTTTGAGAAGTATCAGTATAACAAAATTTGATTTATTCATTTGAAGATAAAAGAAACTTAAACTCCCCCTAACACCGAGGGGAGAAAAAGAAGGCAAAATATTTTTTCAAACAAGTCCCTTTTTGTTACTTCTGATACTGTGAATTTTAAGATACGTTTTCAGAAAATAGTGCCTCACACAAAAATTTATGATTTTTTTATTTTTAATATTTTTAATTGTGCATACTTGAATATTTTAGTTTTTAAGATTTTTTTTTATTTTGCTTTTTAATTGGAAAAATAAATGTCTAATCCAATCGTGTGCCCGCGTGGCCCATTAGAAAAGTTCCGCTTAGAAGCTCCATGGGGTCCAATTTCACAGCACGATTCCACTAACGATCCATAGTAATGCATGCTAATTTTGACATGGCGGATTAAACCTCTCCCGGGGTTGCCACATCAAATACCGTCCTCATCTTCTGATTGCGATTCAGAATTACGAGGACGTTAATAGAACTAACCTAAAGCAATTCGTTTGTAATTGTTGAGAAGTAAGCAAATATTATTTATTTTTCCCAAAGTCTGTTGAGACTGGTGAAAAAATTTCGAGTAGAAAGCATATGCAACTTCTTTTATAGCAATTTTTTTAAAAAAAATTGTTTAAATACCATGTAAAGATCCAAAGAGAAAGCTCGCTGCGAAAATAGTCGTTTGCTCAGTCTTAGCAACCACTGCTATTGCATTCCTTCATCTGACAGATGCAAAGTTCTCTTCTTTTTCCGCATTTGAAAAGGATGATTAATTTCAATTTGATTTCCGATCGCATACGTTTTTTTACTTCCTTTCCTGTTAATAAAAAGCCCAAGACCAAAGAAGCGCATAGTTTATTTTAATAATAATAATGCCCCGTTTCAATGTAGCACTAGGGTTATTTTGGGACTGACCTCGTGATTCTGAACAGATGTCATATGACGAGGACGATACCTGAACTGGCAACCCCATCTCCAAACTTCCGCACCACAACAAAGGGGGGACATTTGGTCCCGACAGAAGTAACGTGCACCAGACTTGCTTATACCCAACAGTTCTTCGGTGGAATCAGTGCTCAAACCTGGAAACTTCCGATCTTGAAAACAAGATGTTACCACCAGGCCCCAGCGACTGAGTAAAAAAGGGATTTCAATAACAGGAAACTACACATGCATCATGGAAGACAAAAAAATGACAATTTGTTTCTTGTCAAAAGGTATAGTACCTTTTGACCTATACTTTTATTAAAAAATTCCTAATATTCATTCCTTTTATAAACGATTTGATTTGATTTCTCAAAAAAACATTTAATAATATAAATTTGGTGACGATCATCATCAGGATGGGTTTTGTAGGCAAATTATTTTTAATTATTTCAAGTATATAACATTTTAGATGAAACCTTTTTTCTTTTAAAAATTTTCATTTCATTTCACTTTTTTTCTTTCAGATGTGTAAAGATGGGACTTTGTAATCGATTTGAATCAACTTCGAATTAATCGAACTTCAATTCACTTCTTTTTTAAACAAAGTTTTGAAATTTTGTAGATATGTGTAAAGAATTGTCCAGTTAATTAAAAAAAAAACTTAAATCATAATTTAAACAATATATTCAATTAAATTACACCAGTAGTGGCACTTGATTTTGAGTATGGTAAAAAGATTGATTTCAAAATCCCACATTATTAATAGCAATAAATTATGAATGAAAAAGGTATAAATTAAAAATATTCATAATTAAATCATTCAAAAAAATTCTACTCACTTATAAAAGCCATATTTTAGTAACCAAATTTTTTAAAAAAATATATCATTTGTATTTTTTTGCACCAGCTATCCAATAGAATAATGCATCTATTCAATATCATTTAGTTTGATAAATAACTTTTACATTTATATCACGCAAAAAATTTCATTGAATTTGCAGAAATATTTTCTGTTTCTTGCTTGAATCAGGACTTAATCTGTCTTTAAAAACTGCATAGTAGTGAATCATTCATATTTCGAAGAATGCAAACGAAATAAGCTTATATTTAAATATGAAATAATTCACCTATTGAATAAAAACTGATTAAGGGCCCATATGAAAGAATGAGATTTTAAATCTTTCTAGATTTGAAACAGGTTAAGACATGTAATATCACGAGAAATAATAAATTATGATTCATAGAAATATCATTTTTTTTTCAAAATGTTTAAATAATCACCATTAAAAACAAATAAGTCAATTATTTACCAGAAAAGTGATCACAAAGTACATGAATCAATTTCGAATAGAACTAAAAAAAATTCCTAATAAATGATTTCGATTATTTCTCAAAATACAACAGAGAGCAAAAAATACTGGAACATTTTGAAACTCCTTTGTATCCCATTTTCTATTTCATGGAAAATCAAAATGGTAATATCTTTATGAATATATATTGTAAACAGAATTAAAATGGACCTTTTATTTAAATGGACAAATTACTATCTATATTAAAAAATATTCAACACCTTTAAATTATTCCTCAGTTAATGTCTTTAAAATAAAATGCAAACATTAGAAATAACTTTAAAGTTATGTTCTAAAATGGAGACGATGAAGTTTCAAAATAATAAATTTTCTTCAGAAAAAGGGCGAAAAGGCAGCCATTTTGAAGTGAATACAAAGTTTTGTCAAAAAAAAAAAATGAATGATTCAAAATCATTCAACTGAGCACATATTAAAAAAATGCATTTTTTTTTTACAAAACTTAGTTTGAATAAAAAATAAAACGTTTGATTATTAAATTTGATGCATTCATTTACTACAAGCACTTTTTTTATGACTGTCTCTTTCAAACAGATCTTGATGTTCATTTTCTCTGAAACAACGCGTTATAAAATTTTTTTCATAAACCGAACAAAAATTAATAATTTCCATAAACGAAAAAATTAAGTGGCAAAAGCGCAACTTTGAACCTCTTAACCGTCGTGCGAGTAGATCATGTCGAATTATCGCGTTTCAGATTTATAAGCTGAAATTAAGTTATTCGAAAACATTATAATTAAATCAAAAATTACATATAATCCACAAACACATCAGGGATTTAATGATTCTTAATGGAATCAATAAGCCTGCATATTATCGGAACTGAAAGTGTCATCTAATTAGATAATAAAAATGCAAAATAGTTCAATTGTTAATAATTCAATACACTCAATATTATATCATTTATCTCAATCTTATCAAACATTTTCTTTTCAGCGAATATAAAAAGAATGGATTAATTTATAACCAAATTAGTTATAAATATTAAGTTTAAATGCAAAATGGAATAAAAGGGAAATGAATTAAAGAAATGATGAATACGGCCAGAAAGTTTTTTCAAGGGTTACTCTCAGGCAGGGACTCAAATCAGGGATTTTTTCTGTGAGAGGTCTGACGTTCCTCCAAGTATTGACCCCTCTTGAACCGAAAATCTGAAGAAATTGAGGTTTTTGAAGATACGAATTAATATCAATAAACCAAAGTCATTAAATTACATAATAATAATAAGCAAAATAGTATTTCAAAATTCCAATCTAAGCAAGATCACAACAAAATTAAATCAAACCATATTACTATAAGACCATTATCAAATCATAAAACTAAGAAGGTCAATAAAAAATAAAAGGAAAAAACATACCGATTAAAAGTAAATACTCCAAAAGCGTTTCTGAAAAAAAAATTAAACCTGTTAGTGCAAATCATATTAAACTAAATCCAACTTTCTCACGTTTAAAGGTGAATATGCCTTACAGGAAGAAAAAAAAAAAGTCTTCAAAAGTCTACCCTTCAAGAAGTCTTCAGGTCTGATTTATAATTTCTTTCTTTTTTATTCCATTTAATTCATTTTAGAATTTAATCTTAATATTTATTTCTAATTTGGTTAAGTTTATTTGTGTTTAAAATGTAGCAGCATTAGCGAGCTCTAAATACAATGTATCTGTTTAATTAATTTTGAGCCAGGAATATTTACTTTTTAGTTATTTTCATGAAGATTGCTTTAATTTCTGGGTGACAGTTTCTTTGGTGTTTATGTCATATTCTCTAACGAAAAGTAAATTTTTATCATCAAAAAAGCATCTTAGATTTAGTACCTGTCATCATTTTTCTTCAATCGATCAAAGTCTAAATTTTATTTATGGCCCTGTTTATTCGTGCTCCCCGAAATCATTTCTCCCTCATATCCCTCCCCACCCACTTACAGTCGTGGTCAATTAACCTTTAAAAACGAGCAATATTTTCTCCCCTTCCTTCAACCGAATCGATCAAAGCAAACCCTTTAATCCTCGAGTCGAAATTTTAATTAAACCAACTCCAGAATTGGATCTGCCTCGAGTCGATTTTTTTCGAATAGTCGTGTGAAATGAATCATTTCGTGCTCTCCGAAGACTCATTAGAGGTGAAGGCAAACAGAAGATGGAAACACGAGATTCGCAAGCAAATGGAAAATGACATGAAATGGAAGGTACTCCTAACACTCATATATCAGTGACGTCAGACATGACATCAGTTACGCAAGTCTAAGAACGAGACGGAATGAGAAATCGATAGAGTCATACGGGAAATATTGGTTACAATTATCCAGGACACTAGTTAAGTTACTGCAGGCGAACGTTTCAGATAATAGGGATTGGTTTGTCTCGGTGTATGGTTCGTGGATCACTTTAAAATGCAGATTTTTATTTCACAATTGCATCGTGAATTAAAAAAGTTTATAAATTCAGTTTTTCAATACTTTGTATTTCATAATTTACTTTTTAAAACCACAAATAATTTTTTTCTCCAAAGAAAAAAAAAAGAAAAAGTTTTTGGAAAGGTTTTCGAAAGTAACACTTTTGAAAAATTTTGATTAACAATAGTTATTGAGAACAAATTTTTAATAGTGCATTAAATAAACAGAATATTTTTATTTTTATTATTTTCTATTTTTTAATCCTCAGATGAGTTGTTTTTCATACAAACAACCAGGTGACGACCCTAGTCAGAAATTAAAATTTAATATACGATTAATTTATAACATAGTTCTGAAAATATCAACCTTTTCCCACTGGTGCCGTTGCAGTGGTGGTATTTTTATATTATCAAAGTCAATATATCATAAAATTTGTGTTTAAAATTTAAGAAATAAACAGTATAATCCATTTTTTTAAAAATTACACCGACTATTTTTTAAATATTAAACACAAATTTTATGATATATTGGATTCGATGATATTATGAAAATGCCACCTTCCCTGTAGCAGAAATCGCAAAGCTTAAAATAGTGAATTTTCATTGAGAAGATACAATTGTATGGCATTTTAAATCTTTAGCAATCAGAAATAAAGTGAAAAATTGCTATCAAATTCCATCTTAGCAAATATGGAACAAGTTAAATAAGTATATAAAAAGCAGCGATGGTACGATATGAAACATGCCATTGGGCCTATTAAGTTACTACAGCAGAAATATTTAACACAATGATTTTTGTATCATTTCACAGCTACATTTCACAATTATTATAGCTTTCACAGATACTTTAATAGATATGTTAAATAAGGAGAACAAAAACAATTGGTTTTTTATTTTTAATTAATTAATTAACTTATTTTATTATTGTTGTAGTTGTTGTTATAACTATTACCATTATTATTATTTTTGCAATGGCTACCATAGTATATTTGTGTTAAGGGTATTGACATAAGGTCCAGTAAGGAATATAGATGAGACAGACATAAAATTTAAGCTCAGAAAAATGAACTTTATTAATAGGAACTAAACTGTTTTACTGCCAACAAATTTGGCCTTTGTGCTGCCTCTTTCGAAATTTATTGGCTCAAAAAAAACTTTAATAGGCTATAAAATTAAAAAAAGTAGTTACTACGTCAACTGCTGTTATATTAACAGTTCCGATTTATTATTTTGAGTACTTAATATTATGTTATGAAAAATGTTTTGTTGTATTTTTCGTCCTATTTTACTATTTATTTTCACTTTCTTTATAAAATTATTCATTTTCTGTGGTAATTAAGCCTTTCTGTGTCTTTTTTTTCAGGATTGCTTAAAGGTAAGTGAACATTTTTAACACGACACGCATTTGTTTCAAACTTCAATATTGTTACCTATTTAGTTCTGTCTATAAATTTAAATCTGAAAAATCTGAATTTAAAATGTCACATTTTGCATCTGAACACAGAAGAATTCATAAAAAGTTCTAAAGTAAAAAAAAATTCTTTATTTGTGAAAAAAATTGAACTAAAACCTCATATAAAAGTTTCTTTTTCTTTTGCAATTTTATTGAATGCTTTTACCACTTTTTGAAAACCACGGTTCCCAATTTCGTTCTCCTATATAAAATGAAATCAATAAATCAAACTTGTGTAGTTTCTACAAACAGACCGTTGAAATATTTTTAACCCACACGGAAGTTTAAATGTAAATTATCCTGCAGGAACGCCTTCCGAAAGGATACAGAGCACTATATTGCGAGAGAAAAAAATAACATTCTTTATCCCTTCGGACAGAAAATATCGTAGAAATTCTACGTTTCTGTCTTATTTTAAATTCGTATAATCTCCTCAATCCATTTTCCAAACGCTCTCTTAAGTTTGCATCGAATTACACAAAACCCGATTTACCTTAAATCAGCATCACACATCGGATTTTGACGGATTTCGTACTGCTATCTCTAAAGATTCCTATAATCACTTTACATCAGTTACCTTTCTCATTTGTCAACGTATGTTTACAGAAAGGTATTTTTTCCATCAGTAGAAAAACTGGAGCCATTTTTTAGCCGCATAAACTTGTGGGCAGCGTTAATCTTTGCAGAATTTATTCTCTCCTGTTTTCTCGATGCAAAATGTTCGATTTTATTCTGTTTTCTTTTAAGAAAATACGATAAATTGATAAAAATGGGTTTTTTATCCTCAGATAAACCACAACAAAAATGTATACTGCTGCAACTCCTACATATATTGGGATATAAAAGGATTCTGATATATTGCATTGTAACCGTATCTTATTTTTCTTAAAACATTTCATACTATACGAACGTTTTATCTTTTCCACTTTTTTTTTCTTTTTTTGCAAAGCAGGATGTAATTGAAAATTTATTTTTATATTTGTTAAATTTTCAATAGCTGCTGCATTTTTGCTTTATACAAGTGGGTGTCATAAAAACCTTCTCCGATTACAAAAAATTATTCTTAAAAAGTGATTAGAATTTAGCACATGATTATTTCGATATATTATAAAGAGAATTCTGAAGTTTTTAATAAAACCATTTGCTTCACTCAATTTCAATGCAAGCAACCTTGGTTGCTCCAAACATTACAAGGAGTACTTCATTTCTAGCTACGTATTGTCCAACATTTTAGACTCACTCTAAATAGAGCTTCTGTGATCCTAATTTCATTGTCTTCAACTGGCATTGCAAATACTTTGTCCTTTAGGTAATTTCACAATTGGCATTGAATAGAAAATGGCCGATTTGAATTCATTGAACCCCAGAAGGCACAAAAAACGTTTCTTTCGTTGACACCACTTTGATAATAATCGATTGTAAAATTATTATTTCTGCAATGATTGATCTATCTGTTAATCTAAAAAACAATTTAAGATTACGACCTCTATATCAAACATTTTTTACAATATTATATTTGATGATTCTTTTTTAATAATTTTTGGTAACTGGGTAGTCTTTATAACTTTCCTGTATATCCATTGCAATTATATTAATAGCTAATATAACGTTCTCGTTTTTGAAGCGGCATATTAAGACAGGGCAGTGTTTAAAGGAATGAAGAGCATTTGCATCTTTGAAAAACTGATTTTTCTATTTTATTGTCTTGAAGCAGTGGATGTTTCCCCATAACAGAAACGTATTGTATGTAGATTCGAAAAGACAAAAGCTTCTAAATTCACTTCTAAAAATATAGCTAATTGGAAGCTTCATCATAGAAATACAGCGTTTAGTATATATCATTTCTATATTTTTATTTATTTCTGTAGTATATATTATTTCTATACCTTTATTTCTGCAGTAATATAATTTTAAAACGCTATATAAAGAAAAATATCATGTAATTTTTAAATTTTTGAAGTTATACGATAACTTACATTAAAAAAAACATTTTATTATAAGTATATTAAAATAAAAATACGTTCACTGTAATTAATAATAACAATAAGTCTAATGTGTTACTATACTCACTTGTTATGTTAATGTTTGAATGATTGTAGCTGTGAAATTGAAAATTATCGCATCACAACACATTTTAGCTATGTTATTAGAAAAAATACTTTAAAAGAGCAATTCTTTTGCTGTTTTAAAAAAAGACAACTTTCTTTATAAATGTATATACATACTAAATTTTTCATCAGCAATAGAATTTATTAAAAAAAAAAGCTCTTTATTTACAACAGAGATTTCAACCATTTTTGTTTTCAAGAACATACGAATTCTCCGAAAGGATCTTTTCCTCACGACATAATGCTAATGAGAAGAGGGAGTGCCAGCTCAGGTGTCAATCTCATCATCTGACTATGGTTCCAAAGTACGAAATTCTTCCAAATCAGCCCCCGTGTTGTTTCAAAAAGGGACATATATATAATAAAACAAAACTAAATCCAGGCTAACAATAAATTTGATCAAACGCATCACTCCAATATCGATCGAAAATTAAGAATTTTAAATTGCAAACTATGATAAAAATAATTCTTGTCCTATGGAAAAAAAAATCACTTTTGTTTCTATCCTTTCTGTGCAAACTGCATCTTTCTGCCCTGAAATAATTAATCTTTAAAGATGCTTCTGACTTCCGAATCATCTTGTTTTGAGTATTTAGGTTTGCAGTACCCTTTGATCACCCGTAGTCATTTCTGCTAAAATAAACCACTCCGGATAGCTTCTTAAATACTTATTTTAATGGCATATACTTAGCAATCAAATGATTGTCTTAAAAGCTTCTTAAATATAGCATCGAGAAGATGAGAAATGGAAAGTAATTCCAAGAAATGAATGCCGGGAAAGGCTTAATAAATTTCATCTGAAATAGCTGAATATTTCTTGGACTATTTTTCCTATTATATTGCTTTTAATGGAATTAGAGAGTTGGGGAATTTTCTCATAATTTGTAACATTTTGGATTTCCATATACTTTGGGGACTTATTAAAGAGCCATTTTTTCCAGGAAAAGAATGTATTTAAAATATTTTTGAAATTAAGAGTGGTCTAAGGGAAAAAGTATCATTTAGCGTTTTATGCAAATTAGTCTGATTTGTTAATCAGCTTGATTAATTAATATTGCATCAACAAATCTTGACATTAAGGTTTAAAACAGAAACTTGAAACATGTAGATTTTTTTTAAATCGAAAAAATTGACAGGAACTGGGGCCAACCTTATTTTCAGTGCTAGATGCTATCACATAGCCAATTCAAAATAACAACGATAATTAAGTAAATGTAAAATCATATCGTGTGGTTAAAGTATTAATTAACATTTTTTGTGGTTGTTTTGTTATTTCTGAAGATTTTTAGAGATAGAAACTCTAATTAGGGGTGCGCTGTGCCTGATGATAAGGTCTCAACTTTGAGAATAAACGGTACTAGGTTTGAAAGCCGATTTCAACGGATAATGTGAAATCTTTTGAGACCAAATGCTCTTCTCCTGGAGCGGCGTGAAAGAGAGGAAGGTACCAACCTAGATGTCCTCCTTGTTATTCATTCGCGATTCAAAATTGCATTCGAAATCAGTCTAAAAATATTCTTAATGCTGGTTCAAAACTTGGCCTTAATATAATTAGATTAAATTAAGCTCTAATCAGAGGGATAAAATAGATTTCCATGAAAGCTTACGAAAGATTAAAACAATTTTTGAAGACATATGTGTTGAAATATGATATACTATTTATTATTATCGATTATATATTCTATTTATTATTATCGATTATATATACTATTTATTATTATCGATTATATATACTATTTATTATTATCGATATTATTAAAGACAGGGTCGCTGTTTTATAAATTAATATTTAAGCGGATTTTAGTCTTAAGAAGAGCTAGCTTCCCTTCCTAAATCATGTAATGTATTGAAATAATTCTTCAGGATACTTTAGTTTATTTCTAAAATGCTTGAAATCGGGTATATCATGTATTTTGAAACACAAATATTGCATTTAATATATAATTGGATTACGTTGCAAGTAAAATTATTTTTCAATCATAACGTAGGCATCTATACCTTGTCTCGGTTCATTCAATTATAGCGGATAAACTGAAGATATTAAAAAATAAGATAAAAAATCTGAGTGAATCAACAATTGAAGCCAAAATAAGAGAGGGAATTTGATAACAAAAGAAAAATGCAACTTTTCGCTAATAACAGATGTGTCCTGGCAACACAGTCATCTACCAGAGTAATCCAAAGTTCTATTACCTAGAATTATGCCACTAGACTCACAGTCCCCTTTTTATGTAGGTCCATCTTGTAGATCCAAAAATATTTAATAAGAATAGAAAAATATGTGGCACTAAAAATATATGAAATTTCAAATGACCCAAACTTAATAAAACTAATATTCGAAATACACATATAAATGATGATTCCTGATGCAAGCATTTTACTGATCTGGACATGTGTGTGAATGTTATACAATATAATAATAAATGAGGTCATACTTATAACGTAGGACCTAAAAGCATACATTAAACTTTAATTAGAATTTTTGTCCATCTTCAATACTTCTAAAGTAGAGTCATAATTGCATGAAACTGACTGAAAGTATGTGGTGCAAAAAATTAAATAAAATTTCAGCTACTCCACGTTTACAAAAAATATGGTTAAAAACCATATTTTAACCATATTAACCAAAAATATTCATCAGATATGGTTCACATATATGATGAATCCACATCATAACATTCTGTTATTTTGGACACGAATGCCATCTTTTGGAATATATAAAAGATGATGACATATTTAAAATATGGGAGTATAATGCATAATTAAAATTTAATTGAAGTTTTTGTCACTTTTACAGCATTTCCAAAGCAGTATCATAATTATGTCGCAGTCATTAAAATTTCTGTCTTATAAAAAATGAAAAATTTTAATTTATTTCCGATTTCATAATGTCTTGTTACATTTCATTTAGTTCTTTATTAAATCATTGATTTTTTTTATTTCCTAGAGGAAATCCAAGAAAAGATTTAAATGCTTCTCAATAAAAAATATTTAGTAAAAACTAATTTCTGCTGTTACTTTATTTAATTAATGCTAATTTTAACTGCTATTAGCTGTTACTTTTTAATGTACAGAAAATATCTTAAAAATCTTCTTTATGATTGAATTTCTTATTAACACACACAAAAAAAATCTTTGAATACAAACCAAACTCTGCAACCAGTCATTTTCTGACAAATTTCTGATTAATCTTCTGAAAATAATTATAACATCATAAAATTTTTCCTTCTTCCAAAAATAAAAATCACTATGAATATCTTTAAGCAACGTGGGATATTTACATAGAATAGTATATACCTACATATATCTTGAAAAAATTTCTCAATGCTACTTGAATTCAGTAATTGCAATTTCTGACCTCATTCCACTTTAATTCTCAGCAGAAGAGATCACAATTACACCAAATGTATATCGAAATCAAACAATTTTAATTTTTCACTCTCCCTTAAATCACACATTGAATATCTGACAAACGAAGCGGAGCTTTGGTATCAGATACATCTGGTGTTTACAAGGAGCGGTTTTTGCAAGGTCTGTGACAAACAAAAACCAAAATAGAAAAAAATGATGTAATCTTTAGAGTACTGAAGTAAAAGTGAACTAATCAGCTCCAGAAATAAACTGACTAAAAAATTAAAAAGAAAAAACAACCAGGAAGTAAAGAAGACTTGCCGTTTCAAAAGGCAACTCTAAACGCAACAATAAAGTCTTTTGAGTGTAAATTTACAGCAAATCAACAACAAGCCTTTAGGGTGTATTTCTAATTAAGTTATCGGTGATACTTTTTCAATTATCTTCATTAATAATATAGGAGAATGTATGCATGATGGCACTCTACAGGAAGGATCGTTTGACCTAGAGCTACTAAATTTGCAATTCAAATATTTTGCAAAAACTTTTCTAGGATGGGAATGTGTCTTTTGAAAAGATTTTTTTTGAAATTTTAATTATAATTTTAATTAATTAAGAGTTAAGCGTAACTTTGTCATTTTTCTGTGATAATTTAAGATAAGATTATTTAGCAGAATTGAATTTTATTACATTTAAAAACCAAACACTGTCTTTTTAATGTTATCAATTTAATTGTTGTGTAATTTGTTTCTGAATTCTGATAAAATTATTTTTCCTTTTCAGTTATTTATTTAATTTCATACTTTTTAACAAAATATTTCATTAAAGCAATAAAATTCAAACAGAATTAATTGGGAGGAAGATTCTGCTTATTATCTGCATAGTTTAGATAATGAATCGAGTAGTGAAATTATACTACCACAAAAGACAATGCGCAATTGTAATTGAATTCCCCCATAACTAAGTTTTTAATGTCCCTTGATGTCCTGAAACTCGATTTAATTAGGGAGGTTCACTGACTATGCAGATAATAAGATAATAATAATACTGACTATAAAAAGAACAGACGCACAGCGATTAAATAACACGACTTTACTGTCTTTCATAATTTGGAGTTTTTTGTATGTGAAGTAAATAAATCATAAACCTCAATATTTTCGACAAACAAGTTAGTTTCCATAGGCGACTAGTTTCAACTAAATTAATTTTAATTCTCAACGAAAATTTAGTCTCTGAGACATATTTCATTACTTACTTAGATTGCTAATTCACTAGTATTTTCTGTCAAAACAAAATTAATAGAAGCCGAGCTTTTAGTTTAGTTTGTATATGAAAAGTAAGTGGAAAAAATGCACTGGGTGCAAAATACCTCAGCATTTCTATTTCAACACTCCATCAATACAAAAATTTTAATAATAGTACAATATGGGCTCCAAACAACTCCGATAATTTTTATTGTGAAAAGGTCACATATTTTAAATGATGATTAGCTTCCTTTACCGAAATTAGAACCACCGTGGTGAATATTATTCAAACTTTTCTACACATATCTCTTACACCTTCCTATCTCTTATGTCAGCACCTCCATTTCACCACTCCACCAATTCGATAATTCAGATAATGCTGCGATATAGTTTCCTGATTATTCTGATAATTTTTGCCATGGAAAGTGAGATTTAAATGATGAGCAATTCTGTTTTCTGAAACTAGAAAAACCATAACCAAGAATATGAGTAAATACCTTCAGAAATCCCCAGGACCCAGCAACTCAACTTCATCACTACACTAAAACGTATGTATTCAATATAAAAGTATGAATTCAGATAATGATGCATTCTCTAATAATTCTGATAATTTTGATCGTGGACTGGACAACTCCATTTTCTGGAAAGGGAAGAACTGTGGTTAAAAATATTATTAAAAAAACTAGGAAATATAAAGATGTTAAAAGATGGGAATCAACATATAGCTTCTTAGTCACTTTTAATGAATGAGTCATTGATCGATTAATCTAGAGAAGCTTTTTGATAAGCATATTGAAACACCAGGGGAAGAAATTGACGCAACAGTAATGCTTGAAATATAATTGTTCTACCAGTAAAAGCTTTTAGGGTCAACTTTTCTCGTGAGAGCTACTCAAAGAAGGTAAACTTTTTTTATTTGATATTTTAAATTGATTAAAATGGATTTTTTTCACATATTGGCTGCATTTCAAGTATAAGTTGCAATTTATTTTGTATTCTTTTTTTTTAAATCAACAGCTCTTAAAGTGGGATGAATCAGAACTAGCACATTTTTGGTGGTTAAGATAAATTAACAGTCGCTTGTAATTACTGAGTAAGAAGTATGTAACGGGGCTTTTAAGTTATTTTGAACTTTGTGGTACAAAAACCAATTTTGGCCATCTTGAAACGTGTGGGGGACTAGGTGGCGCCACATCATTAAGAAAAAAGTAAAACCCAAAATTTCAGATAAAACACATTTCCAAATAGATAAAAGTGAATGATATTTGCTGATTGTTTTCTTTATTTAAATATAAACGTTACTGCTATGTATATAAATTAAAGTGAAATTGCATAATTAGTTTATACACTCTAAAAGTCTAAATTAAAAATTTTGGAAACAAAAGGTGTAAACGATAATAAAAGTTTTGTCACTACTAATTTAATAGTTATTTTTCATAGCTAAAAATTGTATTTCAAGGCTATTAGAATAATTATATGAACTATATTAAAAAGAATTATTTTATCTTCAGTGCTGCCTTTCCTCCTGATTGAAAATATTGCAGATTTCTAAAATTGTTTTATTTTTGTTGCTATAAGCATTATTGCTCACAAAATTTAATTAAATTTCCTATCATTCTTTAAAACATAATATAATTTATGAAAAAATTAGCTTTCGTCGGTTTAAAAAAAATTTCGCACAGTCTATAATTTTTCATAAAGCAACGGGATTTGAAAATTATTTGGTACAGCTTGATTTTCATTTTAATTAAAATTACAAGCGATAGGAAGATTTTAAGCGTAATAATGTATTATATAAAATATTTTAGCATAAAAATTATTAGATACGAAAATATTCTTATCCTAAGCTATGTCTGGGACATCAGAAGATTCTAAATTATTCACAAAATAATTCTATTCAAACAAAAGTAATAGATATGGAGCTTCAGCGCATTGCTTACCTCATAAAATCTTCAAAAATGCCACTTATACTTCAAAACTTTTTCAAGGCTTATCTGACTTTTATCCTTCTTGTTTCTTCATTATTATTTATCAATAATCCTTTGAAAGAGAATGATCTGATAAGGTTTACACTTCAATGTCACCATGATGGCAACTTCTTTCCGTAAAAGAGAATTAAGGGTAAAAAATAAAGAAATATATTATATATATTACTCAAAAACTATCAGCAAAAAATATAGTGAGAGCTAATGGAAACAAATAATGGCATGCCGAATCTAAGAAAATGTCACGACTTCTTTCATTCAGAATGTTCATTATAGCGATTAGTTTTGTCATCAGTCTTATTTTTGTAATATTCTCACATTTGGTTGACAGGTTTTGAAAGAAAGGTTTAGCGATATGAAAAAGCCTTTGTCAAAGGATAATTAGTTATAGAGTGGTATAGAAATAATCGTTTCCATAAACACATCGATCGTAGGAACATAAACTAAACTTGTAGAGATAATCAGAAAGGATTACTGATTACTTATTGCATTAAATTATGACTGGTTAGCATTGACTTGAGGTGCAAACTAGACGAACATTAAATTACTCAGTGAGTTTCATTTTTTAAATCACGAAGAAAAGTTTTAAGACTTTTCTTGAGATATGGATTTAGCAGATGGATTTTGATATCTATAGGATGTCTCAGTACCAAGAAAGGTTGTATCGAGATAATCCTTCACCTATCCAGAATGACTAAAGCTGCATCACTCCCTTACTACATATTAAAATTTTCATAGTTTTTCATCCCCTCTATGATCCCTCTTCAGCCCCACTTCAACCTCTCAGACGAAAACCTACTTAGAAGTTTTATTTCAGGGAATCATTTTGAATTGTTATTATTTTGTAAGTAAGTTTAATAAAAAAAAAGATATTCATGAAAATTAATATTTTACTTAATTAATGAAAAGTACTGTGCATAGCAAATCAAATACACCATTGTAATAAATAAATCAAAAATTGGGCGTACTTTATAAATGAATTGCAGAAAAGAAAATCTATATCTTATTGTTTATGGCAGATGCAGAATGTTGAGGCAAGATGATGTGATGTTTAATAAAGGACTGTCACCGGAGTCTTATTCTTGTATTCTTTTTTATTTTTATTTTGTATTCTTTTTTCAGTAGATCTTACAAATCTAACTTTTAATAATTGTCATTTCCTTGTTGTTTGTTTTTTTTCCCATTTTTAACTGTTATTTTGAATTAACCCTTCTGCTTGACCCCTTTGCGTATGCCAATCTCGCCATCGCCTCAGCACGAACTTGAAATCTACAAGCTTCTAGGAAAGGATGGTGTACACACACGTTTCGAAATCATTCAGCAACGCAAGCCCTAAAATGACAAGCAATTACGGTAGAATACATTGAAATCACCAGTAATGCAAAGATAGAATGAAAGTGAATGTGAGCTTTAATTTTAAATGTATATTAACAGAATCAACATAAATCAAAGAAGACGTTCGAAATGTCATCGATTAAATGCAATGAAATCTTTTCATTTCGGATATGAGGGGAGTTTCGAATATTCAGGAAGATGGACATATTTCAGTTTCCCCCGAGGATCAACTGAGATTAATACTAGCATTCTCTCAGTGCTATCAATGGAGTTGTCATACACTCTTATTTTGATTCATTCCGTCCTTCATTCCGAAGAAGCAATCAAGGCTCGATAGAGAGGCGATCGATCGATTAGACCAATGCACTGTAACATCACACAATAATCGCTCCTGCTCAGATATGATGTTGCGTAGTTACGAGTTCTATTTCTGAAATGAACAGAATCTTCATCTAGTAGGATCTACAAGGATGCTTGCATTATTGTAGAAATTCTTTCGTTAATCAGAAGTTATGATAGCAAGAATTGCTCCAGAAAGAATGTTATATTTGCTACCGCTCGGTCGAAGAAACAACTGGCAAGGACATATGAGACAATTCTCACTATCAGGGCTAAGAATTAGTCTCACAATTACTGTGATGGGATATGCCATTAGATTTATTTGAATTCCTGCTTAGATGTAAAATGAAACCTACCTATCAAAATGTTGAGAACTCTCCGAAACATGCATCATGATCTATCGCATTACAGAACAATTTCCGATTCAGCTTAGTCATGTGACTTCTAATCGTCTGGGTAAACCATACATTTCCTACAATTCTGTAAACTTGATACTGAGGCACTCTGAATAATTACCCATTAAGTAGTTTCACAGACTTCTTCTTCAGAATCTATTCCCCAAGACACCTATCTTGAACCTAAGAGAATTTAGGTAATTAATTATATGATTCCATATGTTCCATGTAACTAATCAGATGATAATGTTTTTTTCCCATTTCCATGAGTATTGCAGCATCTGAAATGAGTTTAAACTTGCCTTAATTAAAAAAAATAGTAAAGCTAACACAATTTTTTTGCATTCTGTCTTTTTATTTTATTTTTCCTTTTATTTTTTCTCTAAAACTTAGTCATTTGTGATGAATGATTGCAAAAGAGAAGGCAACATTTCTCCCTTTTTCGCACCTGTTATGAAATATAGTCTGCGGATTATTCCAGAGAACATTCAGTGAAACAAATGCTTGTTCCGGATGAATGAACAGCGATCTACAATTCATGAATGAATGAGTAACATAGCTCATTGTTACAAAATCAAACATATTCATTTCTTGGACAACCGTGCAGCTGAATTATTCATTTCATACTCTGAGCAAATTATGTAAATTTATGGTGATCTTTTAAAGATGACATGATGTTGTTAAAAACAGATATGGAAAAAGCAAAGAAAAAAAAGATATTGAAAAAAGTTTCTTTGGAGGAGTATCTGGTGGAAATAATGCTTAAACTTGATACAAAAATTCAGAATTCGGATCATCTGGATATATTTCAGAATTCATACCAAAATTCATTAACTAAATACGTATTTTTTCACTATTTAATGAACTTCATAATGATAGTTTGTAATTCGTTTTTATTTTTAAAAAAGATATCAATAAATTAGAAAACAATCACAATGCTATTTGTTGCTTCTGTTTCAACATTCTCCAACAAATCGTTTTTTATTATATATCCCCTGATATACTCAGCCATTTACTAAAAAGTTTTTCTACCTCAAAAAATGTCTATGGAACTTTGATTCCATTTAATTTATAAACGCCATATAGTATAAAGAAGATATGTATGCCTGAACTGATGTGGAACATTATTCATATCTTTTTTCTTTTTTATAAGCGGTTTCACAAACTATTATTTTAATAAAATCAAAACTGTACTCTTAGCTGTTGAGTACATTAGCAGAATTTCGTATTCATAAGATTTTATCACAAATTAACCATGCATGTGAGTTTGCGAAGTTTAGTTAGTGCATGAAGCTTGTTTTCTAAAGATTTGCTGTCACAAATATTGTTTTTTGACCACGGTTCAATCTGTACCATCATTCCCAAATAGCTCTTGAATAAATCAAAAATGGAACATTAATAAAGCAGATAACTTCAATAAAAAAGTATTTGATTTCTGTGTTCATACTTGAAACACATTAAACACACTTTTAAGGGTTTTAATATCCTTTCAATGATTTGCTCTTTTTTCTTGTACTTTCGCTTTTAATGGAAGAATTTTAAATATTTGCTTTATGTTTGCGCTTAAGACTTTATGACTTTTAAGTATTTTAATACTCTTTTAGATATTTGTCCCTTTTTCTCGTTCTTTCCCTTTTAATGGATGAATTTTAAATATTTGCTTTATCTATTCGTACTTAAGACAAAGAATTTTAAATGTTTTAATATCTGCTTTGCGATTTACCTTTTCTCTCGTGCTTTCACATTTAATGGGCGACTTTTAAATATCCAACTTCATTTTAATTGTCCTTTTGAGAACTTGATATTCCTGGTTTTAAAAGATAATTTTTTTTAATTATTATTATTTGTCTATAATTTGTTATCAGTTTCTAATGATGTGTTTACAAAAAGTACTCTTGTATTTATCTTTATTCCAAGCTTATTTCTTTGTCATTTTGTACTTTAAGGCCTTTTTAATGAATTTCTCGATACCTGTTTTAGATAATGATGGAGAAAAATTTAGGTTCAATAGCAAGCTATTAGAGGATAGTTTATTCAGCAGGCCTTCTGTTGTCACTTTTCCATTAGATAAGACTAGGTCGCCGTGAATCGAAAGAAGTAACTGTACAAACCAAATCAATCGTGCATCAAACCATTCTATATAATAATAATCTTAAACGTAGGAATTACAACCTAACACACACATACAAAAGAATATTAAAAGAGAATAAAACCTTAAACATAGAAAAAAAATAATTTATTTCCATAGGGACATAGAATCAACTAACTGTATTGTATTAAAATTTTCTTTATATTCTTGACGGATTGTATTACTACTACAGCTAATTTTCATCAAATTTGTGTTAATATTTCTTGTAAAGCCTTTCATCTATATGTTTGAAATAACTGGCAAAACCAAGGAGCCGTTCCCTCAGCCAAAACCACTGTACCGGATTCGCAATTTTTGTTTCATATGAAAATTCATGACCTCTAGAAATGTCATCAATAGTCTCAAAAACGCCTACTACCATTTTCGAAAAGTACCCCAAAATAAAACTTTTACGGAGCCATCAGCCTTACCAACTGGTCCGATTCAGCCAACTTTATTCACCAGTTAATTTCGACACTGGGAAATTATAGGTGACCCATTACAATTCTCTTTATTTACTGTGCAAGTAAAATTTACAATATCACTTTTTTATTGTGATATGGTGTAATTCATCAAAATTGATTGGCATGGCTAAAATAATGGTATTAATACTGTGTCAAACAAATCGCCGAAGCTGGTCATTTTAATTATAATTAACTGATACATCCCGGCTCAAAAAAAATTTTCTTTTATACCTCCTATTAGTTCCAGCATCTTTTTAATGTATAGAATTATTATTGTGTTGGGTTAGTGTAAATTTTTTATCAATTTCCATAATATTATTGATAAATACATTTGTACTTTAAAAAATACATTTCCATCAATTTCCGTTATTAACTTAACTTTTCATTGAAATCTATCTTAGTAATCAAAATCGTATTCATTTATTATGAAATAATAGAAGTCCTTTATATCCAATTTATATACAAATGGGTGATGTGGAACAAAAAAGTTTAAAGAAGCCTAGGATGGTATCAAGCATTTATAAAATATGCCCATGAGAATTTAATACAAATGATTTATATTTAGGTCTAATACATATTCTACCTGTAAAATTCTGCGTCATTTGGTTGGAATTATGTGACCATACTGGCTTTTACGCGATAAAATGCAATGCAAGCAATTAGCCAATCAATCTACTTCTCATAAAATGTAGGAAAAATTCAATAATAATGTCTGAATAATCAATAATTGGAAGCTATATCGTCTTGACTTAAAACATATCTTTAAACTTTTCTCATTTTTCCAGTCAGGGCTGTAACTACAATTGAACAACCAGAGCAGTGCCCAGGGGGCCCCAAGCTTAGAAGGCATGCAAGTGAGAAGAAATAAATATAATGATTTTTTTTATATTGATATTTTCCCTTTTCAGTTGAAAAATTATCTGTCTTATTAGAAATAAGATTTATTTCTGATTAATAAGAAATGTAAAACCGAACTCCAAAAATTTACTTAGATAAAATAATCTGAGTTTCGTTCCATAACTGTTAAAAATAGATTTTAATAATTCAAATGTACAAATAAAGTATACTAAATAATTTGCTAGTTTCATGATTTCATTTAATAATAATCGTATGTTTCACATTAATCTCTGTATGATATGAAATGCCCTCGGATATCGTATTATTTTCTGAATCACAGGAATAGAAAAATACTTTATAAGAGCAAATATCAAAGGAAAATAAATTATCTTCTTAAATTATCAAAATATAAGCAAGCAATACTAAGGAAAGATGGTTACGGTTGACAAAAAAAATGAAAAGTTTCATATCATTTTGCAGACTGAAATCATATTCTCTAGTTATGACTTTGAATCCGATATAATTAATTTTAATTCATTATCAGTCACGGCTTGAATTTCAGATTGAATTTCTAATTTGGAGGAATAATGAACTATTGAAAGGAAATTGGGTCTCGGAAAAAGTTTAAGCAATCTTACTTTAAAGCAAAGAATTTTGCAATTCTTAGTCACAGTTTCTTAGATTGCAAAAGAAAAGAAGCAGAGGCGAATGTCTCATCAAAAGGTATCCATGGTTTCAAACGTGTTAGATAAAAGAAATAGAAAGCAGAATTCCCCGAATGATTTCAAAAAACATCCAATGGAACTTAGAGCGTGGTTATTCATAAACACAGTCTTTTAACGAGCGCTTTTCAATTGCAAGATCCTTTCAACTGGATTTTCCGAGTCACGCTTTTGTGAGCATTTTTTCTATAAATCTTCAGAATGAAGCGCAAAGCGGAGGCAACGCCTCGAAAAAACCTTTCTAGAAAATTGTCGAAGTATGCAAGCGTTTGTCGACATTTACTGAAACCTAAGTTTATAATTTCTGACGTCAAACAAGTCATTGCAAGAAACCATTTCTCTTAAGTAATAAAAAACTTTGAATAAAAATGGTACATCAAAGAACGAAGCTGAATCGTAAAGCATTACTTGATATTTTATCGCAAGTCGTACAAAAGGTCCGCAACTTTCATCACGAGTTATTTATTTTATATTTTTAGCTTCAATAAAAAAAAAATTGAAATCCTTTTTATTTTATTTAGAAAATGGATGGTTTCTAAAGAACTGCTCAAATCCGGTACCAGTTTGCATTCTTTTAGAGAACAGTAACAATTCGTGATGGCATAAAACTACTTTCCTGAGTTGTATTGTGACTTAACGGAAAACAATATTTCTTTCGAATAAGAAATGTCATCGATTTCAGATTTTTACGGACAGCATAAAATTTTTTATATCTCCTCCCTTCTTTCTAGCTATAAATCACTGAAAAGGGGAAAGAGATTATAAGATTATATCCTAACTTAATAATGTAAGTATACAAACCAAATTTGAACGAGCTCATACTAATCGTAATGCCTACCAGTAAGTAGTTGGCTTCTGACAAGGCAGATTAGGGTGGTGTGCTGATCAAACAGATCGATTGGAAATTCTGTTAGCCTAATTGAAAAATAAATAAATTCGTAAAAAATACAAATTCTATGAATTATAAAATATTAGAGCTGCAGTGTATGTTTACACTGAAATGTTAAAATAATTATTAAATAAAATATGATTCATTACTTGTTTATAATATGTTGAATTATTGATTTTTTCTTTAAATGACAACGTTATATTTCACTTGACATGTCCTGTAAAATACAAATTTTTGTTGTTCAATTTGGTTGACGATTATCATTTCCTCATAATCTGTCCTAAAAATTATATGCTTTTATTTGTAAGAAAAGTCTTAACCTAATTATGGTCCCAGTCATTTCTAGAAAGCTATTCGCTCTTGCCTGTGGCATTGGAAATTATTGTCTGAGTTATTGCCGCCTTACCAAACAATTAACCTGTTTCAAAATAATAGCAAACTGAACACAAACCGTTTAAAAGAAGTGTCCAGAAGTGGACATTAATGAAAAGGGAAGTCTTTCACTACGATAATGCTAGAGATCGTCGTGTCCGGGCTGAAATTACTAAAACTTGGTTGAGATACCTTACCTCGCTATCATGTAGTAAGGTTAACAAGTTGGAACTTTATACATGTCGGGATACCATATGCTTTGAAAAATTTGCTAATGAGGAAAATTTCAATTAGTAGGAAGACCAGCGAAGAGCATTTTGAGAAGCTTCTTAGCCATAAGCTAAGGGCATTCCACGAAAAGGTGATAGTAAAGCTTCCTAGAAGATGGCAAGTAATTATCAAATAAAATGGTACATTTAGCACAAAAAAATCTCTTCAATTTAATCCAAAAATCGGCCGAAATTTCCCTAATAGCTCAGTAACTTACCCCACATATAAGGTAGATTTCTATCTCAAATGCTTCTAACTGCTCCAGTCACAATGAAGAATAGATGATGGCACAGTTTTCTTTATGATGAGTCCTTGACTCTAGATGAGCTAAAACAAGAAGCACCAAAACTAACTGTTTTCAAGCGTTGTCGAATTGTTTCTTCTTTCCATCGCCACCAATCCGTGATCACATCTGTGGATAAAAATTTGATTCGCGATGTTATTAATTAACATAGAAAAAAAAGAAACAGTTTTATATAGTTTAATGGAAAAATTCAATGAAATATTAAAAAAAAGATGCCATACACTGATTTATTATTACTTATCAATATCCAAGAATGAAACATAAACAAATTGTATCAATGATTTCGCAATACCGCTTGGGGCGTGGTCCCATAGGTTAGAAAACCTTGTTCTAAACAATCATAGCTAAGTTTGTGTGTATCACTCCGATGACACCATCTGAAGGTCTGACATCACCCAAACCAGTAAACCACCAGCACAAGAATGAGAACCGCTTTTATAACAAAAGAAATTAATTCATGTTCAAGTGATATGCATAAAATGAATATCTCTATTAGTGTCATCAAATGAAATTAATTTGGGAATCCATTGCTTAGTGGCAGATTTAGATATTTTGCGGTCCTAAAGTGTAAACATTATGAGGTACATCTTTTAATACGATGGTCAATTTAGTTTAAAACAACAGAAGATTTTTAACATTTTAATGATATAATTCTAATATTTTTTTAAATTAATTTTAAGAATATGAGTTTTTAATTTTCGATTCTGACTTCAAACTACACAGTTTCCACATTTATACACAATATTGTCGAAGCAGGTATTGTTTTCTGAATAACTAAGGAAACTTAATAAAACATTGGAAATTGACCATTATATTTGGTAAAGTTTTAATATCAGCCTAATATTTAATCATTCATAAAATTTGTATTTTTTACAAAATTATTTATTTGGCACCTAGAATATAAACTATTT
>JAPMOR010017487.1:462110-499610 GCA_026543865.1 Argiope aurantia
TTTTTAGAAACAAATATATTCGAAAAGAAAATCGATCATCTTTAGAAGTACATGATATTGCAATCTACAAAGCGTATATCTTTTTAAGCTCATAGCGTTTTATTTTCAGTTATCTCAAAATACTGGTTGCCTAGGATATATCTACGTCAAATGGGTATTAGAAAGAATTTTTTTTAATATGCATGCATATATAGAGTTGCCGCTCTAATCTTGGCCCGAGATTTAAAACCCAAACCATTCAAGATCGATATGTATTTTCAGTTAGAAAACTGATTTAAATAATAAAAAAAATGATTTTTATGTTGTTTGTGTCAGTAAATGAACTACTAAAAATGAAGAAATCTGAAAGCTTTCATTGTTCCCACAGTTTTATTCATCGTATTTAATAAAATATTCTTGACACACTATCATTTTCAATAAAAATAGTGTCACGCTTTTAAAACTAAAACTGACAATATATAGCTTTGAATTTTCTTATTTTAAATCAAACAACGATGGCCTTAAGCTAGAAATATTAGGGATTATTTTCAGTGATGCAAATTAGAATGATTTTGGAAGTTTCATACCTCACTTAATTTTTAACGCAGAAGAGCGATTTTTTGTGTCGTAATTTTGGTGACTCAAACAACATAAAATTCTTTATGCCATCCAAAGCATTTTTTGTAACTACATGCCTATCTCTAATATATTAGAAATCAGCTATTGGGCCAAAATTAGAGTGGACACTCTATCTGTAATTTGATTTTAGTATTATCAGATTTAAACAAAAAGAGTGGTCTCCCCGAAACTTTCTCACATACTCTGTAACAAAAGTGCTCTCTCTTTTACGCGTATAAAAATTAGGAAACTTGGGCATGACCGTACATTTTTGTGAGCCAGAATTTTTTTTTATCCGAATGTCGTACATGAGCGTATTATGCTTCGTAGAATATTAAATAAAGACGAATATGCATTTTAAAAGTCTTTTTTTAAAGACTGATTGAAACAAAAATTTTGTACAATACAAGTGGTAAGATAAAATACTGCATTTCCTTTTATCTAAAATGTTTCATTTATTAAATGTCGCCTCTACATGCTTGCGAATGTATAGACCGACAGACGGTGCACCTTTTTAGCGGATTTAGTTAAATATTTGACACCTGCCAGCATTTAGATGCTAAAATTGCGAATCAAATTTTATTTACTTGCTCTTAGTGCTTCCAAGTTATCGTGTTTATTTGAACTTTTGTGGACGGACGGACAGACGTAGTTCTAGTGAATGAATTTCATTAAAATTTTGTGGGAATTTACAAATTTGATGTAAAGAATACATATCGGATTCATCCGCATAAGTATATTTGAGTTATAGTGTTCACGATAAATGGATATGATATAGAAAACTTGTTTTAGGTAATCATGTCTGTCTGTCTGTCTGTCGTTGAGTCTCACCCTTGAGTGTTTGTACTTCATAGTATATTGAAGACAACCTAATATTTTTTTGGATGCTTTTCTGTCTACCAACTGAAACTAAAATTTGACACAAAAATACAACTTTAGCGACGAGATTAACATCAACTTTACTTTATCTAAGTCATTGGGGTTTTGAGTCACGTTAACATGCATGTGAATGTACCGATCGACAGACGGTCAACCTTTTGAAGGATTTGGTTCAAAATTTGAGTGGGATCTGTACTTAGCTTTCATTGCATAAAAATTAGAGACTGTGAGCGCCACAAGTGCTTAGATCCTTAATTTATGAGTCTCGCAAATGAGCGTTTTGTGCTTGTAATATAGTGAAGAAGACCAAGTATGCATTTTGGATAACATTTTTTCGAACTTATGAAGCTAAAACTTGACACATAACCATAATTTTTTCAAAAAAAAAAAAAAAAAAAAAAAACATGACTCATTCCATTTATTAAAGTCGTTGGGTTTTGAGTTATGTTTAGATGCATGCGAATGTACAGTCTCACACACGGTCACTCCTTTGACAGATTTGATTCAAAACTGGACTCGAATCGACACTTTAAATGTTAAAATTGTGAGCCAAATTTCATTGATCTAACGTTTTACTTTTTGCAGTTATGTTGAAATCCTCCCAGATAGACAGACAAACCGCCTATGTATGAATTTCGTTTAAATTGACATAAATCTACAAAAACTATTTTAAAGTCTACATACAAAATTTCCTCCGTATTATTCTAAGCGGTTTTGAGCTATCGTGTTCAAAGATACGATAGACAGGCAGATATATATGACAGACAGAATGTGTTTTTCAGATTGAACGAGAACTGAAACGAGAAAATTCGTCAAAATCGATTTTTTTTGACGATTACAGCACTTTCTCTTTGTATATTTCGTATACGAGAAAGTAAAAAATATCTGACATTTGATTAAAAATTACAAAGCGCCAGGTTTATTTTGTATTTGATGCTAACGAAATACTGATAAGTAAGAAATCTGGAGCAAAATATCTTTTTTTCTTCCTACTGAACCTTCAATAATACGTCATTAGTTCTTTCCTGTTTAATATGTCGCGGCTCATCGTTATCGCAATACTATTTGAGATGACAGGCTCACGTCTTTTTGAAGCTATTGCGGTTTTCAGTTGGTACGAAAATAGTGAAGTTACATCAGATACGTGACGTATCTAAGATACGCAGGTATGAGAATACATTGGCCACGTGGCACTCTTTCTCTTTATGTATGTTTTATCTGGTTTATTTCACAAATGATGGCAATTTACTGAAAGATTGGATACAAGCGAATTATGTTCTTTTTACATTTTTTAATGATTCTATTTTTTAAAAAAAATATACGCATTCGCGATGAAATATTTTTTTCTGCCAAGATATGATGATTATTTTTCTATCGATAGTTTCCTAATTCTTGGTGTTGTTATGTTGAACTGTTTCGGGGTTTTTTGTGAACTAATTTAGTGAGTAAATAAATTTTAAAATTTTTTTTTCAACCATTGTCCATTGAGGAAAGTGTAATGTGCTGAACTTAGGAATTTCAGTAAATTTGTGGCAAAAATCATTTCATTTTGTACATATAACTTCTTGTATTAAAAGAAAAATTGCATAAAAAATCTAGAAGTGGCTAAAAACTGTCTAGTTAGACATTGTAAATTAGTAAAAACAATGGGGTAAAATAAACCAATGTAAAAGTAAGCACACATATCTGATACATGGCACAAAATGCAGAAAAATATTTGATGCGTTAGATAGGTTTTCATAACTATTAAAACTTTTCTTTTTAATTTCTTCTATTTTTTTTTCGCTATTCTTATATTTGTGGTTATATGCGTTTTCTAAAAGCTGTGGCTTTTTTAATTATGTCTCCGAAATTCATAATGAAAATTTCTTTTCAATGAGAAATTCGAAACTGTTAAAACAATTTTGACAACCCTAACTTGGTCCTCTTATATCTTTTAAACAATAAAAAGTAATTATATAAGCAATCTTGATTAAAACATATTATTAAAATTTAGGAAGCAACTGTTATTAAGTGTATCATTTTCATGTCTTTAATTACAGCTTTACTTGTGCAGTACATTTTTAAATAAATGAATACTACAGTGAAGAACATTCAGTGAAAACTGCGAAAATCAAAAGTTTTTGAAATAATTGTGATTAAGTGAATCATTTTAATATCGTTAATTAATACTCGTCTTGTAAGATTTATTTTCTTATATAAATAAGTATTACTGTATCACGAAAGAATATTCATAGAAAAATGAGAAAGGCAGAAATTTTTTGGATTCTAAAAGACTGCAAATAAAAAAATAAAAATTAGAATCATAGCTGTAGAGCATGCTACGTTCTACCAAATAACTCTTTTCTTGCTCATAAACTCTTCAACATATAATATCAGTTTTTAAAACATTTTTTACTGAACACTTATTTAGCTTATTGTTTCATTGTCATAAAAATGGAATTTTGTAATTGAAATTTGTCTCTCTTCCTGGTCGAGTAGGACATTGAAGTTCTTTGCAATTACTTACTTTAAATTACATTGTATTATTTTGATATTTTCAGAACTTACTTATCAGTAGCAGTACTTAGAGTTAAGAACTGAAAAGCAGAAATTTGCACTTCCATTTTATTTTAAGTTCGTCATCAAACCTCAGTATATTTACCATTATCAGGGTAATTTTAAGCTTATATAGTCTGAATAAAATTTTTAAATTTATAAAGAATTTAGTAATCACCAGTTTTGTTATGGATGCTATCAGAAACACAAAGTCACAAAGCTGCCTATACAGTTTAATTCTTCCAATATGAATATAAAGAACTGCATAATAAACCGATACATGCAAGTTCCAAAGGTTTCAAAGGGTTAATCCATTCACTGCCAGATAATTTATAAACGCTTAATTTTACCGCAGCTTCCTACGAGATATCTCATAAATGGCAGTGGATGGGTTAAGACAATTTTTAGGCAGACATCAGATAATTTCTCTGGCAGTTTTTCTAAATTATGTGAAATCAACTGCATAGTTTAGCTGAAATGGAAACTTCGGCTGGCTGAATTAAAATATGCTTCCACTACCCAACAAATATTTTGAATCTAATAAGAGAAAGAAGTACATTTCGGTCCAAAGAAAGTTCTAGAACATCTTACAAAAAAGAAATGTCACTATGGTCCAAGGGATACTTAGAACAAAATATTAGGAAGAAGTACAACTGTTTTTCTTAATAGTTTTAGAACCGAAAGAAAGAATGAAGCGCCAAAGCTGTTCAAAAAATATTTAGAATCCAGTTCATGACTGCCACTGTCCAAGGAAGGTTTAAATCCCGGTATATGAAAAAAGTACCTCTGCAGTCCAAAGAAAGTCTAAAATACAATTCAAGAGAGAAATACCGATGATGTCTAACGAAAATTTAGAACTCAATACAACGAATGCGTATCACGCTCAAATTCATATTCAAATGGCCAAAGTATATAATTTACTTTCTCTGTTAAAGAAGTCATGGTCAGTTTAAATCAAATTTCAAAAAATAAAATTAGTCATGACTATTGACTATTAATTATCACTAATGACTGAAAAAGGATAAGGCAAACCTTTTAAACCTTTTTAAGAATTTTTTTTCAGTCTCATATACTTACAAAGCTATTATTCCAAATTGCGCAAAAACTTTATAGACACCCTGTATATATAATTCTGAACAAATCTCCATGGTAACAGTTGAATAAGAATAAAAAAAAATGCCGACACCCCGAGGAAAACAGTTCCATTGATAATTGATTCATTTCCTGCAGAAAATTACCCGTTATACCTTCTAGTAAGTGTGACGAGTTTGCTTCTTAAATTTTCAAGGTTGAATTTAATAGAACTACTTTGTATGAGAATGAGGAAAGTCGATGAATTGGAATGATAAATTGCGTGACTAATTTTTTTTTTTTTTTTGCAATATTTATCACTCTTGTCAAGATAATGAAACGTTTCTCTGATCTCTAATTTTTGGCATACATGAATAGAAATATCTTCCTCCAGAATGTCATATTGGTATCTGAGAAACATGAAAGTAATTAAACATACCTCTAAATTATGTCTGCTCTATTTCCTTAGTGTCATAGATTCTGTATTTCAAGGACACTTAAATTTATAAATCCCAGTGCTATGTAGAGTAGCTGAAATAGGTACAGCCTGTTCTGTCAAGATCTTCAATATTTTACGCAACAGGAATATCTTAAGTACTTATCTTACGGTGGCTATAATCTAATAAGCATCTGAACCTCTTCTCATTAACAGGAATATCTTTAGTACTTATCTTACGGTGGCTATAATCTAATAAGCATCTGAACCTCTTCTCATTAACAAGAATATCTTTAGTACTTATCTTACAGTGGCTATAATCTAATAAGCATCTGAACCTCCTCTCATTAACCCAACGGCTCAAAAATTTGATGCGGATCTAAAATTGTGGCACTAAAATCATACACCAAATTTGAGATACCGCAATTCCCTGCATTTACTTTTTCGTAAATCAGTATACAAAGAGTAATAATTGTCAAAAAATTCTGACACAAAATTTTGAAAAAAATTCGTTTGAAACCTAAACATGACTCCGAAAAGCTCTTATTCTTTAAATTATGTCTGTCTTGTTAAGTTTTAGCTATCTATTGCTGTGTATGTCTATGAATGCAATAATCTAAAAGCACATTGAGAGCTACAGTGAAGGATTTCAGTTTATAATCTTAACATCAAATCTGCAGATTTCTGTCGTAATTTGAATGAAATCTGTCAAAAAGAAGTTTGCCTATTTGTACGCGTGCATGTGAACATGATTACTAAGAAACGCAAAGCGCTGCATAAATGAAACTTGGTATACAGATTTATCATCTAAATTGTTGATGTATATTAAATTTTGAATCAAACTTGTCAATGGAGAGACCATTTTTTGGTCGGTATATTCGTGTAAATATACCGACAGTAAAATAGGAATTTAACGGAAAGCTATAACTGAAAAGCGCAACAATTTAGAAATATAAAATTTCGTATATTTTCTTATGGTCAAAATTATAGATTTGTGACAAATTTTGGATTCAGCAGGAGAAAAAAATATGCCTCCAAATGCATATTCATTTTTTTTATTATACAGGTATCCTTTAAAGTCCTTCTACCCCAAATCAACTTGAAAACGGCGACAAATATTGCCACAGATTTGGTGTCTAGGTATAATAAGTGGCTACAAGGTAAGGTCAGTTACAGCGTCATCTATCGACTAACAACGGAATTAGAGTTACTTTCTGGAAAATCGTACAAGATATGAGAAAAAAATTACAAAATTATAAAGCTTCTTCGATTTTGAAAAGATACCGCGAGCTCAATAATACTACGAATAAACAAGTAAAATGCACATTTGTTTGGTCACGATTTATTTCCAACACTCTTACGCTACAAAAATATTAGAAATATATTTCATTTTCAGTGTTAGAAACCCCTCCTTCAGTTTCAATGCACATCTTGATGTTTATTGTGTAAAAGATGATATTTTCTCTTTTTTCGATGGTATTTTTGGTCACACATTTGGAAAACTAGATCCAGCGAAAGCGCGTTTTACACACTTTGTTGTCTGCGCTCAAGGTGTCTTTTCGTACTAAATCTATGATGTTCTGCAATTCTGTAACTGATTTTTTCCCTGTATTTTGCACCGTTTTTGAAATAAGAACTTAAATTCTTCTTTTGCCCCTAGGTGTCACTGAAATAGATCTTACCGTGTAGCACATGGTCCCTTTATTATATTTAGACACCGTTTATGGCAATAGTTGTCGCCGTTTTTAAAATGTGCACAAGAGGAATTTCTGTATGACGAAGCACAAAATTCCACACACTGCATCGCTACATGTGGAAGTTGGAGGGTGAAGTACGGAATGGACACTGCCATATTGAACCGTCTTCAGATGACGAAGACAACACCTTAAATGCCAGGCCTTCCGAACCTCCGCACCACACCAGCGGGAGGCATTTGGTCCCGAAGGATTTAATTTACACTATTTACAAGGTGGTTCTATGGAGGAATCGGGTTACAAACTCGGAACATTCATACCCTCAAGTTGAGCCCTTTCAATAAAGCCATCGTGGCCCTTAAAATTTGGACCAAAGTCACTGTCAGAAAGCAGTACATTTCAAAACAGCATGCTAGATTTTTTCCCTATATAAAAAAATTAATTATATAACGTGTTGTAGTGTTGATTTGTTTTCAGTCATATTTACGTCCCGTTTCGTAGCAACACAAGGCTACTTTAGGCGGGACAGGGACGACAGCTCATCAGCACCTATTCTCAAAATTCCATATCACAATATATCTCGACGGATTTAACACGCAACATAGCCATGTTGGTTCATTGGCAAAAGTGGGTTCTGAACCTGGAACCCTCCTCCGCGGAAGCCGAAATCTAATCACTAAGGCTTGCAGAAGAACATGAGAGAATAGAAGGGGACAGCATTTCATGAATTAATAATCTACGTTAGAATTCATAACTTTATAGAGCTTTCACTTTTACAACTACGTTTGTTATATAATACAATGACGGTTGAATTAATTTTATACTAGTGAAAAAAATAAAGATACATGAATACTAACCCTCCCATACTTTTCTTGAATACATATATGAAAAGAAATTTCTACAGAACTTTCGAGATAGAATATTTTATGGAAAAAAAAAGAGTTGAAATGATTACTTATATTATAAAACTTAAAGGAAAACTATAAATAGAAAACCGTCATTTTGAATACCATAATTGACACAATTTGAGGAGAACGAAGTTTTTGACAAAGGATGATAGAGAACATGTGCTTCAAATTGCTTAATACTCAGAAAATGGTTTCTTGTCACGAAATATGCGTGTAAATTGTGACAAATTATATTTCCCGTGTATTAGTCTTCGGGCAGGTTTACACAACTGCAAACTAACCTGTCACCTAAGAATTTCCTTTTTTTTGCCTCACTTTTTCTTAAGAAGTTTAATTTGAGAACATAATTATTCTAGAAAATGAAAAAAAAAAATGTAAGGCACGCTTTTATTAGTATATTAATACAATATATTATTGGAATTTTTTAAATAAAAACTCTGGAGGTCAAAACAAAATTCGCAAAGGTTTGAGGCGTTGAAAAAATACGAAAAAGAAATTGAGCAATAATAAATATACAAGAAGTAAATACTAAATACTCATTAAAAATTCCACTATATTGTATATGCCCTTTAAATTACAATTTCGTTTTTATATTTATATCTATTTGAATCTCTCACCTTCCAACACGGCCGGAGAATCTTTGCTGAATGTCCTTGGTGCAAGGCAGATCAAGCCTCCCCTAATCATATTCGTAAATGTTTAAATTTTACTATTTTTGAGATTTTAAAGGATCCGCTATTGTTTTTGGACTTGTTAGGGATCTTTGGCTTCATGGAGGGGGTATAGCGCACCTGGGACCACCTGGGATCAGAAACAACAACAACGCATCTATTTGAGTCTATATATTTATAATTTATTTATAAAACATTTAGATTATTAAAGAATATTTAAATATTTAGAATGGGCCTATTTTATTTCTAATTTTTTAAACCAAATAGAAAAGAGTCACTTTGAAATAATTTCACATGAGAATTTAAGTAATTAATATTAAATCTTGTTCATGTTATTACTAAATCATGTTTCATTTAATAAAATCGTATTCAGGTTCAAATTTTTGGTAAAAATCTGAAATTCAAAACAAAATTCTTAAAAGTGTAAGACATAGAAAAAATACTAAAAAGAAATTGAACAACATTAAATATAAAGTTAATTCCTAAAAACCCTTTAAAAATTTAGCTATAAACCCATTAAAAAATTCACATATATCATATGCGTGTTTTAAATTACTTTTTTGTCGGTATTTCTTTTTGAATCTAGAAATTTACAATACATAATAAAACATTCGAATTCTCAAAGAATATTTAGAATCTAATTAGAGTGATTTTAATTCTAATCATCTTTAACTAAATAAAAAAGGGGCTTGGTAATATGAGTATTTAAGTAATTCTAAATCACTCTCCTATAATTAGCATGTGAAGTAATTTTCTTTAAGAAGTTTCATTTCCTTTCCTTTATGATTTTTAAACTTCAGAGACCATAAAAACAAGACTATATCTCCATTGTGATAAATATTCCACTATTCCACGAAAGATATTTCCAATTTCAGATTTTGCATAAATCACTTTTAGTCTCATATTACAGATTTCATATACGTAAACTTAAAGCGATATTTTGAAGAATTTGAAAAAAAAAACCCTTTTTGAAATAAAAATTTTCAACGGAGCAGAAACACGAAACCACAGCTTTTATGCAGGAAAATGTTTCCAGGAATTTCTATAAATAGAAAAATTATTATCATATTGAAAGAGAATGATGTTTGAAATCCGACATTCAGATAATAAGAGAAACAAAATATGCCTGGCTGGATTTCTTAATATGTATAAAAATGGAAACCCAAAGGATAAAATTCCCAGGAAAAATGGAAAATGAATTCTTCGAAATAGAAGAGGGCTCTCTTTTCTCTTAGTCTCAAATTCTTTTGATCAACTTTTGTGCCGAATTTTTAATTAAAAACCCAAAAATAAAAGTTGATCAACGGAATATTAATACATTTTCTTTTTATAAATTCAAAGAATGTATAATATTTCACAAAAATCAAAACAAAATAAATTAAAGTCAAAAAATAATTAATCAAAAGAAAAAATTAAATTTTTTTAAAAAATATATTTTAATTTGCGTTCTAAGCAAGTCGCATTTTTTTCTTTAGATCATTTTTTGTCATGTTTACTGTTAGGTAATGTTATTGATGAAAAATCAGAATTAAAATAATTAATGATTAATCGATGAAACTTTAATTCTGAAAAATTATCAGTGAACTGACATCGCGGTTGCACAAGCACACAAAATTCCAAATCTCTAGAATACGAGGAAGTCATTGAAAAAAAAATACTAAGAAGTCGAATTATTTTTTTTCTTCAGATCATGTTTGACATGTTTACTGTCAGGCGATATCATAGGTATAGAATCAAAATTTAATATAATTAATGATTAATTGATGAAAATTTAGTTCTGAAAAATTGTCGGTGAAATGACATTGCAGTTACAAAAGTGTACAAAATTTGAAAAATCTAGAACACTAGGAAGTAAGCGAAAAATCAAATTATTAAACTCTATTTCAACTGGCACGAACGAAGTTGGATTAAATAAAAGTGTTTAAAAATATTTTATTTGAAAATTAAAGTGATATTCTGGTACACTTGCATTATTTCAAAGCATTTAAAAGAATATCTTATTACAAAATGTTTAAATATTCATTGGAACAGAAAAGGAAAATTCCCCTTGATAGCAATCTCTTACGTCTGTTACCATTATTATTATTAATCCATCCCTTCAAGGAACTGATTGATATGGCTAACGTTAAATTACAATCTACCGAAATAAGATTAGCAGAAAAAGTGAAACTAAAAATTAACACGAAATATCTTGCAATAGTCCACAGTGAATGCTGCAAAGATTCATGGACCCTATTGAAAGCATTCTTAACAATCAGTAATGATATCATGCCATCTTTCATGAAGTATTTTCATAATGTTCATGTTCTCGTACCACGGAATTTATTATGTCGTACACTCAATTTATTATGTCGTATTTTCACTCCACATTTACATTGTTCAATGTCTTCGCACCAAATGTTGTGCAATATCTCTCATCAATTTAGTCTAACTATGTAGTAAGGCATGATGGTCACACCACCCTGCTTCACTTCAATCCTCAAGGTTAATGCCTTGAAAAAATGCACAAGTCCTTTCCAGCACGACACAACCACTCACCGACCGGCCAGAGTCCATTGCAAATGACATGGAATGATGGGATGTTGAAAAGATCGGACATCCAACATACCGCTCCACGTCTAAACTGACAGATTATACATTGACGAACCAATTTAATAAGGAGTGAATGTGAATGGTGAAAAATTTTTTCATCTAGTACTTTTCTTTTTGTAGCTATTGTGTTAATTTATATTCTTTTAGTTGGATAGATAGACTTCCTCGACTGGAATTTTGCTCAAAATCTGAAAGAAATTTATAAATTTGGCGTAAAAATGTGTAGTAAATTTCATCCGTCTAGCTCAAATCATTTTTAAGTTATCTTTATCACATACAGACATATAGCCATTTAGTCAAAAAAGTCTTTTTAGTGCTTATGAATCTCTGAAACTTGGAGATGCGGCAAAATCTCGAGCTTTGGCGATTACAATACTTTGCATACTTCATATACGAGAAAATAAAAGTCAGCAAACATTTTAAATTAATTTAAAATACACCATCTTATAAAGTATTAAAATCTATTTCAAATAATATAAAATGGAAGTAACAACAGTTGCAAATAATATAAATAAAAAATGTAAAATTTTTCACATTTTATATCACTTTCATTTTTTAATTTGAGAATAAAAAAAAGCTTATGAATTTTAATCAACTCAGTAATTACTGTGGAATCAGAAATACCGAATTTTTAAAAATAGAAAATCTCTGCATATCGAATTTTTTTCTGAAATTTCATTAGAAAAACAGATCGATAGAAAAAGATGTCTGCATATTAAAAAATAATTTTAGAATAAAAAAAATTATATTAACTTATCTTTGTCAAAAAGCGACCATTGATGTTGTTCATGAGGACGGAAATTATTTAAATTGAATTATTTGAATGAAACAGATATTCTCGGAAAAGACGAAATTTTTCATAAAAATGATGCTCGGAAAATACCATCTTAATTCAGAGCAAATGATTTACTTCAAATTCAATTAGCTTTAGATTTATTATTTCAAAATAAATGGATATTTTTAAATGAAGTAAACAGATATAATATGAATTTTGGTATCAATAATTTTGAAATGTTGTTGTTCTTTATACATATTTTTGAAAATAAATTTCTTTGACCGTTCAGTTGCTTGAAGTCAGCTTTAACCGTAAACAACTAATTATGTATGGTTGTTTTTAATAACAAAATGATGAGAAATTTGCATTATATGTTTCTACATATTGAAATATTCGATATCTCGAAATTTTTTCCCTCGAAATTTGCAAACTTGATATATAGAGGTTCGACTGCGATATTTTGAATATCACAAGAAAATTTAGGAAAATTTACAGCGATTTTAAAAACAAAACAATCAATCAAAATGCAGGATTATCCTAGTTGGTCATGATTAATAACATAAACGTCAATTGAGGCGGCAGAATAATTCAAAAGTTGACAGTTCATTTTTATCTATGTATTTTCTCCTTCGTAAAACTATCCTATACTATAAATATTGTTTTAAGATATACGATTAAACAATTTTTAAAAATTCCTTGTTACTGATGCATTTTTTAGATTTACCTTAAAATTTCTTTCACATAATATAAAATGTTTCACCAATGTATTTTATTTCTCGTCCATTTATAAATTTGAGGATTAAAAAAAACTCATGAACTTTTAATCAACTAAATAAGCTGTGGAATCAGATATACTGAACTTTTAAAAATCGAAAACCTCCACATATCAAACCTTTTAGGATCGAACAGTTTTATTCAAATTTTCTTTAACCTTAAAATTAACTAAGCATAGTTTTTTTTGTAAGCAAACGATAAAATAAAATAAAATTGTAATATATATTTTTGTGCATTTAAATTCCAAATATCAATTTTTTGTTCGAATTTTCAACTTCTATGTATAGAGACTTCGACTTCAACACTCTGGATAAGCTGCAATATTTAATGAAAATTCAGAAAAATTCATAATATTGTTAAATACCGAACAATCTATCTTGATTCTAGATAGCCAAGATGAATCCCGGACATCTGGTCATAGTCATTACGTAAACGTCAACTGTTTCGCCATAAGAATTTGACTGTCTAGGAGTTATATATGCTATTTTTCTTTTTCTGGTGTGCTATAAAAGTTAAATTGTTGATACCGTATTTATATCTAGAAACAATTAAAACTTTTTTTTTGTTATTTATACATTTTTTAAAAATAAATTTCTTTGATAGTGTAATTCTTTAAGTTTTCTTTAATCCTAAAAAATTAACAATTAATTTTAATTATGTATTTTAGTACTGCAATCAATTTGCAGTATTGAAATTCCTGTTTAACGAATGTTTTCTCCAGGAGTCCAAGTTCGATAAACAGATGTCTGATTGCATTATTATGGAAATTCTGGAGCATTTATTGAAAATTCGCAACATTTTTAAAATAAAGAACAATTAATCATATTTCAAAATTGTCCCGGTTAATTCCAGATATTTGGTTGTAATTAATAAAATAAATGTCAAAGTTTATGGTAGAATAATTCAACAGTTGACTGCTCAGGTTTTATAAAGGTTATTTTTTTCTCTGGAATTTTATAACCAATAAATTGTTTTTAGAAGAACAGGTCAACCACGTATTCTCCGAACTTGGTCTTCTGTTAATCACGAGTTGCACGCATAAAGCGAATATGTCAGGAGAATTCTTCGAAACATTTCTGCTTCTTATTAAGTGCTTTATTTATATTTGCAGCTTTCAATTGCTTTCGCAATCTGAGCACCATAAATTTCAGGTCCTTTCACAGCTGGTGATTGAATTACGAATGATTATTCTCTTGTCATATAAATTACTTTCATTTCATTATACTTCAGGTTAGTAGAAGTGTTTCTAAAAATATGCCCGAAGAAATAATATAAATTATGTCGCTTGTCTCTGAAACTGATTTAAATGTCTTATATGTAAATACTTACAGAATCAGTTGAATCATAAATATTTAAATGTAATTTTTAAACAGAAAATGGTTATTATTTGGTTTAGATTATCTAAGTTGTCCCAAGCAGACCATTTGCACTCTAATGCCTTCTCCTAGAAATTAAAATACATACATTCAAGTTAATATGATTAATCAGTATAATTAATAATAATATGTCAGTCAGCTTATCGCATTGGTATGAATAATAACCAATTAATCCCATTAATTATAACATTTTACATATAAGGTCTTTATAATGAAAGCTTCACTTTAAAAAAATGGTCATAAAAGAAAAGCTATAGGACAAAATGTTATTAAACCTGGTAATAATTTACAGGAGAACATGAGAATTTATTTACCAAAATAAACCCCTCACCACTAGCTGGTAATGGGGCTGAATGCAATACTTTAAAGGGATGTTATCCATAGAACATCTTGTGCATAAAAAAGTTTTTTTTTTTTTTTTTTTTTATCTAAATGGGAATATCACCTTTCATAGTTGCAGGAATTGGGTCAGACAAATTCCTAAAGATATTTCATTACATTTTTCAAAAGTAACCGTTTGGCGTAGTATGACAAATATTGTCCTTATTAGGTCATTCTTCTTTGAAAGAGCAATCAGCATGTGGGGGCGAGATTAGAATCGTGCTTGCTACCTGTTTTGTGATATCCTAGCTTTAGCAATTTTAGACTTCACGAGTTTTATGCAGGACCCCTTCCCCCCTCATATTGACATGCGCCAAACAATTATTTAATCTACATTTTACTGATGACTGGATTATAATTCGTCATTTCTCCATTTTTGGGCCATCCCGGTCATTCGATTACAACTCCTATGACTTGTAGCCATTCTATTATTTCAAAGCCACTCTCTATAGTGATAACTTAACACATTTGACGGAATTGAAAAATGTGATACGCCGACATACCCGTAACACTCCTCTTGGTAAGCTAAGAGTTATTGTTGAAAATACAGTGATGCGATTTAAATTGCTTTCAGAAAATAATGGGCGACATGCTAAACATGGCCTGTAGTACACTTCAGAACGATTAAAACATTTTGAACCGTTATCTTTATATTTCATTTCATTTAACAATATTATATACAACTCCATTATTGTGAGTGTTGAGTTTTTTTTTCTCTTTTTTTTCTTCTGAAAATAAAATTCCATAACGTCCTGCAAACTGATACAAAGTTTGATACCATTTTAACCAATAATTTTTTCTTTTATGGCCATTTCAAATCGTAACTTTAATTATAAAAATGCTATATATGCATGCATACACACATGAACTTTTTTTTTCGCCAAAAAGTCTCTTAAAATTTTATTTTTATAGATTTTATGAACATCAAAACTCGAAATGGTTATCTGTTCCTTTGATTTTATGGTTAGTTGTTATCAAAATTTAAAATTAATATCATTGAGTTAATAATTTATACTTAATACAATTCAGTTAATTTATTTAACACATGTTAAATATATATCACTAATTTAACTTTATAAGAAACATGCATTGATTACTAAAGATAGAAGGGCACTACAATTTTAAATAAAGGTATTTAGGTGTTATATAGCATGTGAAACAGTGTTTGTCACATAACTGCGATATACTTTAATTTTAGAAATAAATACATATTTCGTCCAGAGAAAGGGAGGAAAAACAAGGTAAAATAAAAAGCATTTAGATGTTATATAACATACGTGGTTAGTGTTTACTGCAAAATACATTAAATTTATTCCATTAGCCGATTAATTCAATTTGATGATAAAACTAAGAAAAATAAACTTCATTTAGAATTCCGTTTCACAACAAAAAAAAATCGCCATCATATGTTATTTTCAGAAAATAATGATGCCGATACTCAATTATAAATGAATGAATTTGTTATTTTTCGTCGTTCTGCTTACGAATCGGAAACGACTGAATAAAAGAAATCAGGATGATCAAATTCATTCAACAATTAATCATAAGCTTTTTAGAAAGATGAGATTGAAAAAGGGCATAACAGGAAGAAATTTGATGAGATAAGTTTACTGTTGCATGGTTCGAAAGATCTGAAACACCAGTTTTCAACATGATATTTGGCTTGCATCATCACATTTAGTGTTTTCTTTTAAAAACATGAATGTTTTTGCTTGAAGCAAGGCATAATATTAGGTATATTCTTCAGAATTTTATTATATCTTGCTTTCTTTGCCTTAATAGAATGAACTAAATAAAAATTTTGGCGTTTCGTATTTCATAAGCCTTTTTTTTACGTCAGTAATTTTATTCATTCCTATATAAAACTTTGCAATTCGACAATTTTTTAAATATAATTTAGAGCCAAGTCTGTTTTGAAGGAATCTTAGGATGGCAGTCAAAAATATTTTTCATGACTGTGACTGAATTATTTTATGATGACGAATTACGATTATCGCAAGTTGGGCGACCTTTAATTTTTAAAACATTTTGAAAAAAATTTGTTTCCTGATAATTGAAAAAAAAAAAAATATTCTGACATGAATTCTGAAAATGCCGCTACTAACAATATACTTCATAATTAAAGACAATGATATTTCTCTTCTACAGTTTCAGTTGCTTATTATTATTTCAACATTAATCTTTTGTTTTCTTCCCGTCAGTTTGGTTTTTAGTTTTAGTTATATTAACGTCCCGTTTTAAAGCAACACTAAGACTATTTTGGAACGGACCTCGTAACTTTGAACCGCGGTCAGATGGCGAGAGAACGACGCCCGAGTTGGTACACCCCTCTCCAAACTTCTACACCACACCAGCGGGAGGACGTTTGGCCCCGACGGATTTAACGTGCCTCTGACCGGCTTGTATGACGGTTCTTCTTGAATATGAGGCCCTCCGGTTCCGAAGCCGTGACCATACCACCAGGTCACTGCGTCCCCCGTCAGTTTGGATTATATTATATGCTTAGACATTATTTCGAAGTTTCCATAAAAGACTTTTTTTTCAATCCCAATTTTTCTCTTCCAGAATTTTTTAAGTGGATTTTAGAACTAATTAGGAATAAATTCCGGCTTCATATGGTTTTACACAGAATAATTTTGTGCTTTTGTCGAATTCTTCAGTTATTAGAAATGAAAAGTAATTAGGAAATAGTGTGGCTTATATTATTTCATAAAGACTTCAAAAAAATAGTATTCAGTTAATTATTTCCGATTTATTTCTGTTGGAGATAGGAATGTCAGCTTAAGTACTTCCTTTGTTGTTTCACGACGATACAAAACAGAGAGAATGTTCCATTGAGATATCGACATGATATATCAGATTAACACACTGATTGTTAAGCCGATTTTGTCACGAGTTATCTCGTGGCTGTCAATCAAAGTCGAGTTATGACTGTGACGGAATTACGATGCGATGATAACTGAATTATGTTTATCCAGAGATTTTGTGCTTAGAACGGCAATAAATGTTTGTTAGCGTATTATAAAATAAGACACAGAGAACGAAATGCAGGATGCTTCAAAATGATTATATCGATTAAAAATGGTTGTTTTTATAAAGAATGAAAGAGAAAAATTATTTGAACATAATACAGTTTCCTTAACGTGCAATTCAGGAACAAAAATAGGGCAATTTTTTGACGGATCTCGTAATTTTTATTCCAGGTCAGATGACGAGGACGCAACTTGAGCTCACGTCCTTTCTCCACAAGCCAGCGGGAGCGCTTTTGATCCTCCACATCAGGTTTAATGTACAAAAGGTTTTCATAAATTACAGATTTTTAGTACAATCGGTCGTTGAAACTGAAGCCGAGACTTTAACATTATGTTTCTGAACAGCAGAGTGAAGATAGTTTATTGCGGTACATTCTCCGGTTTTCAATCGGTAATTCAAGGAATAAATGTGTCTTGTCGTTTAAGTGGAAAGGGAGAAAAAATTTTAAAGCATGAAAAAGAGTATCTGAGTATTTTTTAAATAAAAGTAAATATCTTTTAAGTATTAAGAAAGATTATGTTTTTTTAAGAGTATCTGCATATGAGATACCTATGCAGTGAAAATTGCTTCGTTTGTTTTTGGAAAGTTTTCACATCCTTTCCGAGAGGTGATATGTCCAAAATTGCCTCTGTTAATGCATTTTGCAATAGAATTCAGTGCATTCTCTAGGTATGGACGTTTAATATATCTTCTTCTCAAGAAATACACACCTGAACCGTGGCTAAATAGATTGAAATTGAAACACTGAATAGTTTCGATCCGACGTTGAAAATTTTCAACCTTGATTTTAGGTATTAGATTAGTTTTAGATTTTTTCAAATTCTTAATTAAATTTTGTCTTTGTTATCTGGCATATTTTCGAACACAATAAAGATGAAGGCTTTAAGATTTGCTTGTGTGAGTAATGCCAATATGCTTATAATTGGTCACATGATTAGATCCCCCGCCAGCAGACAAAAGAACTTTCCGCCTCCTCCCCAAGCGTAAAATTGACGGTAATGCAGAAGGTTGTATGAGGGTGGATAAATGACGTAAGGGGTCGGAATGAATGACCACACACGTGCAAGGAAAAAAAAAATAATAATAAAACCTTGGAGGTCGACAAGGAAGAGAGTAATTGAGGTAGCAAAAAATTGATGTTTTTTAAAGATCTTTTTTTTTTATGTAAATAATTAAAAATGCACGCATCAAATATCATTTTTATCAAAAGAATTTAAATAAAAAAGTTGTAAAACCCGATTTATTCAATGGACGGGAGAAGTAACATGATTTGAAGTACCAACATAACCAAGATGTCACAACTGTAAACAGTTTCCCTTGACACAGTGTTATGCATGTTTGTAATCACTGATGTTAGTGCATTCTTTCTGTGTGCCTTCAACACATTTCCACTCCTGGTTTACGGAATGTAATACAAAATCTAGAGTCAATAGGAAGATTGATTTAAATTTCTAAATCATACAAATTATGTAGTTTTGCAAATGGTATTGTTTCTTGTCCTACCTCCTGATGCATCTCACAAAGAATGCTTCACAATTAATGATGGGAACTACAGCTTGGATATTGTCCATGATAACTTGAATAATCATGTAGAGCAATTATTACGTAAATATTTTCCCTCATTTCTTGAATTCTGCATTTTTGAAATTTTGCATTCCTGATAACAATGCAATATTTTAATATTTTTTGAATTTAACTTTACTATTTAGAATTAGTTAATTTAATTAAATTTTGATTTTACACGTATGCCGTCATCTAACAACGAGTTTGTGAAAAAAATGATTTTAAGGCTCCATAATATTTATAATCGTGAAATATAAACCACGATTAAAAAGCAGGAATAATTCAAAAAAATATTTCAAGTTTTTAAGTGTGCTTTTAAAAACGGTATTAATTAAATTTATGATTTGGATTTGATATTAATTGAAAGATATTTTGTTACGAAAAAAAATCAAGATTTCCAAATATTTAAGTTCTTTAAGCTATAATATTAATACACCCATCTTCATTACTTTTTTAAACTGAACTAAAACTCAAATTCATAAAACATTGTAAACATTAAATTTCTTTATTTTTACAAACTGTACGAGGCTTTAAACAATATTTACAAACACTTAAGGACGCGATAAAAATTTAAAATCACAAGAAATTTTATTAGGAAAGCTTTTATTTTTAAAATTCTCAGAGCTTAATGAAGCTAAAATTTCTTTCTTCAATGACTTCTAAGAACACTGCTCGATATATCTATACTATCAATCACCGTCTATACTACCAATCAAGGAGAATGTGTGTGAGTGTGGAGGGGGACATATACCGAATTTCATTTATTGGAGTTTGCATTTATGAGTTATTGCGTTCACATGCAAACAAAAGTAAAGAGCGACAGATAATAAGCTCTCTGACGGATTTAGTTCAAAATTTAATAATAATCTACGTTTAAGAGGCTACATCTGTTTATCCAATAAAGGGAGCTTAACAAAGAAATTTTTTCCATCCATTAATATAAGACTGTTATGCCATCATTTTTATACTAATTACAAAATAACCCAATTTCTAACTGGTCATGGTAACTTTAAACGTTATTTGTACAAATTTAATTTGTTTCCGTCATCTTCTTGCGATTGTAATATTGGTGGGGAAGAAAAAGTTGAACATGTGCTCCTTCTATGTTCCAAGTTTGTCAAAGAAAGACAGATCCTAAGACTGGCTCTCAAGGACATGAATATAAATTGGCCTCCAGAGTTTCACCAACTTATTTCCACTAGAAGTGCTTTTGAAAATTTCTGTAAATTTATTGTTGACATCTGTAATCCTTCATAACTGTTAAATTTTCTTCTTTTTCTTTTTGTAATGTGTTACATACTTACTTCTGTAAGCCCCGTGTGATACTTTGTGGTGCACGGGGGATTTATAAATGTTCAATAAAAAAAAAATCTGTATCAAATTTCACTTATCTAGCTCTTTACGTTTTGTATTTATCAAGCTCATTTCTACTCGAATAGCAAGACAGATTTCTCTGAATGGATTAAATTTTATCTATAGTCCATATATCAAATTTCTTCTACTTATTCAAAGCGTTTTTGAACATCACGTTCATAGACAGTCAGATATAATGACAAAAATGTGTTTTTCAAAACTCAGAGTCTAAAACTAGAAGATTCATCAAAATCACTATTTCGAATTTTTTGACAACTACAATAATTTATCTGTACTTCATATATATAAAAAATAACAAAAAATTAAGATACTTTATCGTGAAAGACAATGTGCAATTAGAAAATAAATTAGACGGAAAATTAAGTTTTTAATCCTACTATGATGTCATGAAATTTGTTTCCATTAAGAAAATTCATTTATTTAATAAAAAGAACAGAGTAAGAAGATCAAAATAACACAATTTAATGCCTATTATAATTTGATCCCCAAAAATAATTTGCCGATGGAATAAGGAACATTAAGTTACACAGAAGAGATATGTTTAAAATTCAAAGTGATCAATGTGATGAGCGAACCAGTTATAGCTACTAAATATTTTAAAAAATTCCCATATAAGGCATTTATTTAAAAAAAAATGCAATCGATAATACATAAACGGAAAATTCTAGCGATATTTTAGCTTTATTTTCTTTTAATGAAAAAAGTTCTCATTGCATTCAGTTTCCTTTGTTTGAAAAAATGAAAAAACTTTTTCTAAAAATAAGACCTTTTCAAAAGAAAATACTGATTTTAAAAATTACTGTTAAAGGTAAAAAATAAATTTAATAGTACATTTTGGGAAGTAATAAAGAGCCAACATTTTTATTACGAAAAAATACGTCGAACAATTTTTCCAGCAATATTTTCATTTTGAATTTTAAGGATCTCGAAGAAAAAATTTTCAGATTATTTTGCTTTATTCTACAACTACATCCTTTAGATGTTTACTGTGTGATTGAGATTAATGGAACTGAAGAAAGGAGACACACAAACATATTCTTTAAAATTCGAATAGATGAAGAATAATGAACGAGAAACCTTTCAACAGAATGATTATTTCTGAGATTTGTGTAGCGATCATTAATATACAACTGGCATTCTGAAATTGAATGGCATGATTTCAATTTGTGTCTCATATGTCTGATTAAGGAATGCTATCTGCTTTCTATTTTTAATACTGATTACCTTTCATTTTACATTTATTTTCATTATTTTGTTTTCTTTTAATATAAAACATATTTTTAAGGGAGTAAAACTTTTTATATTTGAATATGTTTTTATTTATAATGAAAAACAGTTTTTTTAAAAAAAAAGCGTTTTTAATTAGCTTATTATAAATGAAGCAAATTATTTGTTAATCCTCTCCAACCCAAATTATTATTTGTTAGTAAAGGAAATATTCGGGGAAAAATTTAGAAATATATAAGGTTTGAAATTATTAATTTCACCAAGAGTCAAAATTACTTTCATACGAATTTAATAAAATTATTAATTCATGATTAATGTTTATCCAAATCATATTGCAACCTAAGGACATATTAGAGCGTTGTAAATGCAAATGATGACATCTTTTGAATATCAAAAGCAGATTACAACACACTCCCGAGTATCCGGCCTAATGTCGCTGCATGGTAGGCCGGATAAAAATAAAGCCGGATAGGCCGGAGTTCTATGAATTCATTTTTTTTTTGCCCACCATTACCAGAAGACAAATTTTTTATATACCAAAACTCACTGTTATAATACGTATTTTCTCACTTATTGAATACTAAGCCCTCTATTTACTTCAATGTGAACACAGTCACGACCCGGTGAATCATAGACGCAGTCGCTGGTAATGTGTCGAGTTAAAATAGAGAGCTCTGTATGGATAATTTATATATGTTTTCACTGCACTGCACGTTTCAAGAATTTATTAGATAAAAAGTAATTTAAAGGATATAAACTGTTCATATTTTAACAAATTCTACAATGCCCAACTAAAATGCAGGAAACAAACAAAATTTTTACTTAAATCGTAGGTCTAATTTTTGATAAAATTGGCTCAAACTGATTTTATTTTTCACGGATAAATGATTATATAGATATGAAAAGATTCTATGAATTCATTTCTTTCTAAGATAAAAGTCACAATTTACAGTTTGTAGGTTTTGAAAAGTCCTTAATAGACGACTTAACGGACGCCTTGCCTTTCTTGTTTAATCATGATAAAAGAAAACTAGGCCGGATTGTACAGAAGCCGGATAGTCGCGAACCGGATACTCGGGAGTGTACTGTACTCCGGTAGTGACAAATAGATCAATGTTCTAGAAGGGATTAAAATATGGAACATCTGCAAAAGATTTTTTTTAATGAAGAGTTATGATTTAAAACTGCTATTTATTGAAAACTCTTCTCCAAAACACACTTTTTGCAAAATATTTTTAAAAAATTCTTATATAACTTAAAAATTCTTCCAAAGTGATATATAATATTATAAGTAATCTGTTGTACAGCGGTTTGGAGTTGACTTAATCTTTGTATAAGAAGCTAAGAAAATTATAAACCTTTCCTACAAGGAATCTGAAATGGTACATGTTTCCGAATGTGCAACATTGTCTTGAAATGTTTTTTACAGCTGTGTGAGCACCAGTATTAGTAAGTCACAAAATGGCGCCTTTAATATCGTTAATCAAGCTTGATTAAAAGAAGGAAATTAAAGAATTGAACCCTTTATACTCGGGAAAGTAATTCGATACATATTTATTCACTTAAGACAAGGACTTGTTCATTGCTCCAATATATAATTGTTTTAATTTATATTTTCTCGAATTATTTCCCACGTCTTCTTATCATTCCGTAGGTATTTTTTACAATTAAAATTAAAAATAAACAAATAAAACGTCAAAATGATGCATCTTCTTGAATGGTGAATGAGTCACCATCCGAGTGCAAAGGATTAAATAACTAAACAAAGATAAAATATACTGAATTTATGTTATCTATAGAATAAAAAACTACAAATATTTAATAAATTGCATATAAATAAAGTTTGAAACAATTCCAAAATCTATAAAATGGTTATCGATTATATAATTGCGTCTAGATTAGTTTAAGTTGTCTTTTACAGCGTTTATAAATAAATATCTGTATTACTAAAGTCAAGGATTCAAATAAAAATAGTAAGTCAAACTTAATTGAAAGAAGAAAAAAAGAGTTTTAAAAAGAATATTTACTTTACACTGAAGTTTCAATTCGCTGCCTGAAGTAGAATGTCTAATTATACATATTTAAAATCAGTTCGCAACAAAGAAACAGAAATCCATAAAATGCCAGTTAGTTCCCCATTGCATAACTAAATTCATTAGATTGTTTATTTCGTATTTTACAGCGTGTAAGAACACGTGAAGTAGTAAGTCACGAGTTGACACCAATTAGCTACGTTTGGTTAGAAGAAGGAAAGTGAAAGTTTAAAAAAAATGCAAGAAGCACACTGAAGTTTCTGTTCTTCCTCTGACATAAAATGACTCATTACAAACATTTCATTGGAAGGACAGTTCCGGATGGTCCTTGCCTTCCATTCCATGTAGTCCTCCTGTTCTTGGCTAAGGTTGTTTTTTTTTAACTTGTCACCTTAAATAATTTTCGAGTCTTTTTTCAAGCAGTCAATTTACCTAAGCATCATAAGTATTTGGTAAACTATATACATTTAGATACACTTTGAAATAATGGACCTGAAGTTCACGAAACCTTCTGTTCTTGGCTAAGGTTTTTCAATTTGTCACCTTAAATAGTTTTCGAGTCTTTTTCCAAGCATTTAATTTACCTAAGCGTCATAAGCATTTAGTAAATTGTATACCTTTACATACTCTTTGAAATAATAGACCTAAAATCCATGAAATGCCAGTTAGACCCGGTTGTATAAATACTATCATTAAATAATATATTTTGTGTTTTAAAGTGTGTGTCAACACGTGTGATAGTAAGTCACGAATTAACTCCAGTTAGTCAGGCTTGGATAAACGGAAATAAAGGAAAATTTGAAAGAAGTATAAGAATCTCTATACGAAGTAAAATGACTCATAACAAACATTAAGTAAACTATATATATTTAAAAATAATCTGAAGCAATGAACCCGAAATACATTAAATTGCAGTAAGATTGTATTTCTGCATCCACTTAATATTTATTCTTTCTTTCCTGTTTGAGTTATGTTATATTAAGTCCCATTTGAAAGTAACACTACGGCTATTTTGGGATGGACTTTATAATTTTGAACCGCTGCCAGATGACAAGGACGACACTTGAACTGGTACTGACGAGGACGACACTTGAACTCCCTCCCCAAACCTCCGCATCCCACCTGCGGGGGGGGGGGACATTTGTCCCGGTGGATTTAATTCGCACCAATCCCTCTTACATGTCGGTTCTTCGGTGGAATCCGGTCTCGAACCTGGAACCCTCCGGTCTCGCAGATGGGATTTTACCTCAATGTCATAGTTGCCACTTTCCCAGCTTGAATGAATGTCTGTAATATTAAGTCACGAACTGACTCTAAAAATATTACATTCCTAGAAAAGTCAGAATGCTTATTCATGTTTGATTAAAAGAAATAAAGAGAAGATTTTTTTAGAAATTTGATAGAACATTGAAGAATCAGATCTCTGTCTGACAAGGAATGGCTTAACTACCCACACTTAGATACAGTTTGAAGCAATGAACCGGAAATATGCGAAAGGGCAGTCAATTCCCGATAGCATTGCGTCATCCATTTCTATTTCTCCTACAGAGTGTGTATGAACACCTGTAACAGAAAGTCACGTATTGATTCCTAAAATAGCCAGAATGGTAGTCACAATCGATTTAAAAAAAGAAAATGTCAAAAAAGTGTTAACGGTACACTGAAATATCAGATCTCTGTATGCTACAGAAAGACTGACTATCCTGAATGTATTGTTAGATTGAAACAATGAACTCGAAATCTATGAAATGGTACCTATTCCCAGATTGCATATTCGAATCCATTTAATATTCTATTCTTTTCAAATCGCATGTACACCTGTAGTTATTTGCAGGTCACGAATTGATTCAGGATAATCATTGAAATAAAAAAATAATATAGATGTTTTTAAAATGGACGAAAAAGTATAAAATAATTTCTTCTAGTCCCATACAGATTGTTTTGGAAAATTTGAGATTTTAAAATTTACTATCAGAAATTTTCAGGACAGTCTGTATGGGGTTAGCAATTTCTATGGGGGCTGTAAATCTAAATGGAGCTAGGAGAAATTATTTTATTCTTTTTAGTCTGTTTTAAAAATGTAAAAAAAATAAAAAAAGTAATTTAAATAATTATTTTCTGTTTTCTAGTCTCGTGTATGAAATTCTGCATGCGTGAAATAGATTTTAAATTAACTTTTTATGAGTAAACGATTTGGTATTGTGCCATCTGTCTGTAACGAAAATTTTTAATCGATTGCAAAATATGCGCTGAATAAAAATAAGCAGACGAACAAGAAAGTGAGTTAATATTGCATTATCATACAGTTCCGAGCTATATTTTAAGTTTCTTGTTTATTGGGACGTTAGTTTAAAATCGATTACAAAATCTGCAACGAAGAGACAGAGGAGGAAGATAGTTCATCAAAGCTTGTTAATTAATTATAAAATAACTAGAATGGTTGTTCAAACTTGATTAAAAATTAAAAGATGAAAAAGAAAGGTTTTAACGAACAGCTTTCTTTTCTCTGTAAAATGCAGTATATTTTACTTCCCACACTTTACGATAGTGATCTATCTGTTGCCTCAAACGATTCCCTTCATTTTAATCGTCTGTGCAAGCAGTGATTAGGACTTCAACATTTGTTAGACTCACTATGCAAACTTTATCTCCCCTTCTCCCTCTAATGAAAGAATTAGAAATATTCAGATGCATTTATATAATCTATTTCACCACTTATGTGCAGCTCGTGGCCCTGCGGATTCGAGTTCCATGGAATCATTATTAGGACTCTGGTTCGAATATCGATGCCGGCGTTTTTAGTGTATACATTACATGCAATTCTGAAAGCAGCTATATCATGATTGCGCATGTTATGAATGCATGAGTCAGTTTTGATAGAAGAAATCAGTTCAGTATTTTTTCACCTAAACCAGATCCTTCCCCAAAATCCCCCCCCCCCCAAAAAAAAAAAAAATCCTTCCCAAAACCTTCTTGCATACTCTATACTAAAATAGATATCCTCCTTCTCATCTTCGCGTAAAATTGTAGACCTGCAGCAAAGCTGCGAGTACAGCGAAGTGCTTAGATTTTTATTTTGAGTCCCATATACATATGGGGTTCGCAGTAATAACAAGAAAACTGGTACTTGATAATTAATTGCATGACATTGGCTAACATTAATTACGAAATATCGATCTTTGACGATTAATCATTGGCATACGGTCGATACAAAAATACCAGAAAATAGAATGTTTAATTTGGGTGCTTTCTTTTCCAACTGAATGAAATAAAAATTTGGCACAAAACTTAAAATTCAATCACAAGATTACATACCAAATTTCATTTTTTAAAAGTCATTGCGTTTTACGTATGCGAAAAAACAGACGGACAGACATTTCAGCTCTTGACAGATTTGGTTCCAAATCTGAATGTATCTACTTTTTAAACGCTAAACTTGTGAGAAACAGATAAAATTTTATTTATCTAACTATTAACGTTTTGTAGTTATTGTGTTTTCCTGTGCTGGGACTGCCGGACAGACAGACTTCTGAATAGATTTTATTCGAAATATAATAGAAATCTACAAATTTAACACTAAGTACATATACCGAATTTCATCAGCCTATCACAAAGTGTTTTTGAGTTCTCGTGTTCATAATCAGACAGACATAATTCTAAAACTGTTTTTTAAAACGTGGAGATTCGTCAAACTTTCGGGTTCGCATTCTCTGACGATTACAGTACTTTTTCTTTGTATTCTAGGTATAAGAGAATGTAAATTATTTTGTAGAGAATTTATTGTAGTTCTTGTCCATCCTAAAGTGGGAATCACACAAGGCTCGGGGTAGGGCTGCGCGGCAACAGAGATCATGTGTCAGAATTATCCACTCGAAAAAAGTAGTGCTCTTTGTGTCTATTCTAAGGTGACGATGGCCCAGTGGAATGGTTTTATCTACGAGGGTGGAGTGCTCAAGATTATAAACTCGACTCTACTGAAAATCTATTGTGTGTACAGGCCTAGTTCACGGGGGTCAGTTGTACTCCCGTTAGTGTGGGGTGGAAGTTTGAAGAGAATGTACAAACTTTGATGTCTTCCTCGACTTTCGAAATAAAATTACCAGGTCCACCCCAAAATAACCGGAGTTTTATTTTCAAAAAGGATGTTAATATGGCTACTGAATTCTAAAAACTGAAATTAATTACGAGGTCCACTATAAAATAGCTGGAGTGCTGTTTACAAATGAGGCGTTAATATTGCTATTGAATACTGAAAACCAATTTTATTGTTCGTCCAGTTTTTTTTTTTTTTCGAGAGAGAGAGATTTTGAAAATAAAAAAAAATATTATCAAACAAAAATGATTATGCATCATTAATAATTTACACAAACCTTATACATCAGATCTTAGAATAACGCAGATGGTTCAGAAAAAATAGCCAGCGTCGAGGTTCGATCTTGAAGCTTCCCGTGTACCCAGGAAGCACAGCCTGCTGTACAATATTAATTATACAATATTGCGATTATTGTTTAATATCATATAATATTGTTCGATATATCTGTAATACCAGGGAATGTAATATAGCGCTTATCAGCAGGCTCACAGTCTGCGGAAAAAGTGCGAAACATACGAAGTATATAAGTACATCTGAAATTATCAAATTTAATTTTTCGGAATTGTTTGCAAAGTGTGCGCCATAATTTATACCTGCTGAAATCTTAATCATGGCCTACACAGATGACAAAAATTAATCGAATCGTAAAGGCGATCTAAAATCCATAAAATCGAATTTAATTTCCGTTCGCAGGACTGCAGTTATTTAATACTGATTCTCTTTTTTACTGCTTGTATAAACACCTGCAATCGTAAGTCACGAATTGACGCTAGATAGTCACGCTTGGTTAAAGGAAGATCTTAAAGAAGTATAGGCAGCATACTGATGTTTCTGTTCTCTGACGTAAAATGAGTCACTACAAACATTTACTAAACTATACACATTTAGATATAGTTTATATCAATGAATCCAGAATCCATAAAATGATAGTTTGCTCACGATTTCATAACTGTGTCCATTCAATAGTTTATACTGATTCTTTTTCAATGCGAAGGTTATACTGATTCTTTTTTAATGCGTGGGTTATACTGATTCTTTTTCAATACTAAATCACGAACAATTGGTCATATTTGATAACAGGAAGAGAAAAAAAAGTTTTTAAGAATTATTTACAGCATACCGAAATTTCTGTTCTCTCCCTGATGTAGAATGATTCATAAATTAAATAATTCCTCCTCCGTCAGCCTGAACAATAAAACGTTACTCATCAATGAAAATCATATCAAAGAATCAAGATTCCGATTCATGATTCACAACTGCAAGTGAAAATAAAATTTGCTCTTCAAATGTCAACAAGCAGATTTTTCTTTTCAACTGCAATAGCCGACTCGATTTGGAGGTTATATAACTGAAATGTCCAATAAATATCTTTGAATGCTCCCAAGTTTTTACATTTGAATGAATTTTATTCCCTCGAATTCACTTTTATCAGCTCAAGAGACGGTTTTAAGCCGTTTTCTTACACATATATATATATAAAAACTAGTCTAACCGGTTTCCTCTATTATAATCCTGGAATCCTGGATTAGAGCTGATAAAACTGGTTTGGACAGCTGTAATCTTTTTTTTTTTGTGTGTGTGTGTGTGTTAAAAATAGACAATTTATAGGAATAGAATTCTTACTTTTAAATATAAAAATAGAACAATAGATTTTTTCTATGAAAAGATTCGATGAATAGTTTCCGTTTTTATTTTTACTGTAAAATCTTTAATTCTTTTCACTATTCCCTTATTTCACAGCGGAACTTAATTCCTTATTCACAGTACTCCAACAAAAGAAATGCCAAAAGTCAGCTCATTTGATTGCTTCTTAATTATTATTTTGAATATTAAGCCGACAAATATCCATACGAATATCATGTACCATGCTTTTCAACTGCTGGTAACTAACTGTATATGATTACAACCTTTTGAAAACCATAAATAATGAAGGGCTTATATCTGAGAGCATTGTTTAGTAGGATTAGGAGCTAACATTTCAAAAAGCTGGAAAAAGAGATTTTCTGCATTATTATAATAGAACATCGAGCAGTTTAGCCAATCAGAAAAATAAAAGAAGTGGAAAATAATAAATCGTGATTGAAGGAATCCTGTCGATTTTTGGAATCCTCGAGAATCTGTAATACGAATGTGAATTTGGGGAAGAGAGCTGTTTACTTTTTTTAAGGCTTTTCTTTTAAACTTTTGAGAAAATCACCTTTCTTTAAGACAAATTGTTTTACAACCAACAATTGGTTGACTAAGAATTTTGCGAGGAAGAAGAAAACGGGAATGCTTCCATCTAGAGGGAAAACCTTTCAAATTATTCTTACAAGGATATTAAGTCAAAATACTATGTGATTCTACTAGCTACTAAATAACGGCAATTATATGGCAACATATTACTCACTCCGAGAAGAATTTAACGCCTCAAGTAATTCTGCTCATATTGGAGAAAGGAATATGGTCCATTAGCTTAGAGAAAACAAAACTTCAAGTAAGAGATGTGAAAATGACTAAACAAATGAAGCCACCTAAAGATTCTCCTATATTTACATGGGCGTTTTGTGCTACGTAGTATAATGAAGAAATCCAAGTGTATATATTTTACCCTTTTTTTACGACTGATAATGATGAAAATTTGGCACGTTTATAATTCTGATGTAAAGTTCACATATTAAATTCCATTTATGTAGGCCTTTTCTTTTAGAGTTATCGCATATTCATGATTGCAGATATACAGGCCGACAAGCAACTAACACGTTGACAAATTTGGCTCCATTTTTGAGACTTATCCATTTTGAGACTTATTATATTGTTCCTACGAAACTGACGAACAGACAGATTACTCTTGGATGGATTTCATCCAAACTTCGAAAGAAATCAACAATACTGGCATTAATACTACATGCCAAATTTCATTCGCATACCTCGCTGGGTCTTCGTGATATCATCATTATAGACAGATATAATTGCAAAAATGGTTTTGTAGTGCATCAAGAGGTCTAAAAACAAGAAACTCAAAAAAGTTTCGATGTCAAATTTCTGGTAACATATAACTACAATTTGATGACTAGTACTTATTATGCTTTTCTTTTGAATATTTCGCATGCGGAAAATTGAAGAAGTTAAAATAGTTTTTATACTAAAGGATATATAGATCGACAGACAATAATGTTATTACTCAATTTTTGATATTGATATATAAATCTGGTGATTAAATCATATGTCGAATTTCATCAATCTAGCTCTTTACGTTTTTGACTTATTATATTCGCATGAAGCAAATGACAGAAAAATTGACAGATTTCCCTTAGATGGGTTTTATGCACGATTGAAGGGAATCGACAATATTGGTATTAAGACGGCATGCTAAATTTCATTCATCTAGCTTGTAGCGTTTTTGAGTTATCATCTTCATACATAGACAGGTATAATCACAAAAATGAATTTGTCTACCTCGAAAAGGTATAAAAATTAAAGATTCAACAAAATTTCGAGGCTAAATATTTTTTACAACATATACGTACTACTTGGCGACATATAGGTACCACTTGATGGTTTATACACAATATAATTTTTCTTTGTGTTCTTTATATACGAGAAAGCGAAGAAGTTATAAATTACAGCTACCACTAATGAAAAAAACAAATATATCCGATTTTCATTGAACATTCTGAATGCATATAATGCTATCAAATTGTTTCTAAGAATACGTCTAAAATTTTGAATCTTCTATTTTCATTTTATATTTATTTTAAATTGTTGTGAAAGTATATTGAGCTTTTTATAAATACCTATCGATACATAAAATTATATAATAAAATTGCCAAAAACGGGCGAATTTCGACCGTTCAAAGCTATTTTAATCTCTTTGAGAAACTAGCACCAATAGAAAAGCTGTTTCCATTCAGATGAAAACAGGTTTTGCGTTTGAAACCTTTAAGATCTCACAAGCTGAGCTTAATTTAATTATATTAAAGCAGCGTTTGGTAGCAACATGAGGGCTGTTTTGAGATAGATCTCATAATTTTAAATGGCAGTCAGATAATGAGGAAGCATCTAAGCTAACATCTCTACCACATTAACCAGTTTGATCCATAACGTGGGATTTAAAGCGCACCATGTCTATATCATGACGTAATTTTAGAAAAATCCTACTTTGAACCTGGAATCTATCGTCCTCACAACCTATGCTTTATCATCAGGCTCTCAAGGTTCTTTCAAAGCGAGACTTTAATACTGTGATGAATTAGTTTTATATATATACCAAGCATAAAATTCAAGATATGTAATTAAAGTGTAGTAATGATTCCATTTTATGAATTGTAGGGGTTATTGCAGTATTAATTATCCCTATTTATAAACAATGACACAGCTGAACAAAAAATAACTGTAAAAAAGTACGGTGATATTTTAGAGGTTATAAACAATCTTTTTTTTTTTTTTTTTTTTTTTTTTGTATATGAAATGTAGAGGAAGTATTGCCATCGTCAAAAAATTGGACCTTGAGATTTTCGAGAATCTCCACTTTTAAACTTTAAACTCCACTTTTAAACTTCCCTGAGTCCGAAGTATTATGTATGTCTGTGAACACGAAAACTCAAAAACGCTATGAGCTAGACGGATGAAATTTTGTATAAGGACTTACGACCATTTTCGTAGATTTCTGTCACAATTGCAGCGAAATCCATTCACAGGAAATCATCGTCTGTCTGTCTGTTCGAGTATAAGCGAATTCAATGACTATAAAATGCAGAGCTAGATAAAAAAAAAAGAAATTTGATACTCAAGTATAGCATCTAAAATATAGATATCAAACTCTGAACCAAATCTGTCAAACGGTTGACTGTTTGTCAGTTTGTACTTTCGCATGTATGTAAACGTACCTCATAAACGCAACAACTTAAATCAATGAAATTCGGTATGTGAGGTTGTGACTGCAATTGTAATTCCATGGAAAAATTTGGCATCTAGGTTGGAAAAAAGGCTCCCAAAATATATATTCTCACGATAGATTCAGTAAAAATACAAGATTCACACTAAACACCTATATTTCATCAAAATATTTGTGGCCTTACCCACTATCCACAATTTTATGCGGGGAGAGGAGGATAAAAAATTATTGTAAAGTATCCAAGAAAGTTTCAGGGAGACCACATAAAATACGAGAAATAATTGAAATGTATTAAAGCCTCTAATTTAATAAGTTTAAGTATCAGTACTATCATATCTCTTGATCAATAAAATCAATAATTAAGAATAAAAAAAACTTCGTCGAAAAAAATACAACTTTTCTGGTAATATTTTATCAGCTGCTTACAATATTTTTTTATTAAAGATTTATATACCAGTGATATAGTCCCAGGTATATAATTGAAATTTATTAACTTTAAATTAAATTTCAAGCTTGATAATTTATGGAAAATCCAAAAAACAACACTTTCAGATAATATGGTTATGATTACTATTTTATTCGTTAAAATAATAAGTGTTATTAACTCTCACGATGTATATATACATATATATAAAATTCAGTTATTTTTTCATCATAGAAATCAATAATATTGAACAGAAAATAACTAAAAGGGGGGGGGGAAGTAAGGTTGTAGGCGTGATATTTTTAGCGTCTGCTTTTAAGCCATTTATATTAAAGGTCTATATAGAGTTACGAAATCCGAAGTACGTAATTGAAGTGTTAGGGCTTTCAGTCAAATTTCCAAAAGTGTTTACGCAGAGGAAATTAAGTTACTTCCTTTTTCATTTCCCTAAACCTCCTCACCCACCCTACAAAATGGAAGTTGTTTTCTGGAACTAGTGGGAGATGCAGGTAGGAGGCATGGGAAGTGGAAAGGAATGTGTAAAAGTATCGAAACGCTTAAACTTCCTACCCTCCCCTTGCTGTTGAGGTAGATCATGGAGGGGGAACAGAAGTCCATTGACGTCATGAGTGACGTCAGTGAATATTGACCGCTGCGACAAACAGCAAGTTAGGAAAAGAACAGACAGAATGTTCCATTGGAGATGGAATTTTTCTCTCTTTTTTAAAACTCCTACCATGTGGGGAGGAACACGTGGTTAGCCGGGGATGCGAAGCGAAATGAAGCAACAAAAAAAAAGTAATCTTAACAATAGAGATATAATGATATTTGTCGTGAGTTTTAGAAAATTAATGATAAGTTAACTTCTCTTTAATGAATCGTTTAGATGTTGCGCAAACTCATTAAACTGCAACACGTAATGATTAAAACTTCCAAGTTTTCTATGTCAACAGGCACTCTCATTACATCTGTCGGATATGTTTTAATACTTCGTTATTGAAACGATTAATGTGTTTATCAAAGTAATTTAATCGCGTGCTTAGGTTTGGAACTCGTATCCGTATGGTTTTATTTTCTGAAATTAAAACTAACTTCTTGGAGGTTAAAAAAAAGCATCAATAGGACGCAAATGAATGACGATGATTCTGACTATTCTAAGGATTTAAAATTAAAATTTGCATAAACGTTAAACATGTACAAAATGCAAATGCATTGTATTTCATTATACAGTGGAATATGTATTAAGCGATGACAATAAATAACTTGAATGATCAAAAAATTCAGATTCAGAAAAACTGAATATAGAAATAAATATAGTAACTGAAAAAGGAAAATTTGGGGTAAAATTGTTTACAATATTAGACATTTATAATATGTTAAAAATAAATAATTAATTCTTATTAAAATTCGAAATGCTAGCCGATTTCTACTATATAGAATAGTATTTATTTATTTCCCTTAAGGTGAAAAATAATCATACACTTTTATTTTATGATACGAAATTGTAACTATTTTCTTGGAAACATAAACTATTTTAAACGCAAAGGAAATTTTCTTTATTAACCTTTTCGCATATAAGGATTTATCTGATTCACATAGCGAATTCCACAATTAAATTCCGTAATTAAGTCGCTCTAGCAGTTGATTCTAATGACAAATAACACTTGGGCATACATATGTATCTCCAGTGTCTGCTACTTTTTAAAATGGATTAAAAAACAATAAATATTCAAAGCAAGAATTGTCATTTAGTTAAACGATTTTTAAAAATATATCAGGAAGTTCGAATCTCTAATCCGAATCGAAGTAACATGATATTATTTTTTAACTTGGTTTATTTTTCTTTGCATTATTTTTTTAAAAATGTGCGTATATAAACGAAGCAACTGAAACAATGAAAAGAACTGTTGGAAGATATTCTTAAACAATTATTTAAATAAAAAAATTCTTTAATATACCACATTTTTTTAAAACAGACTAAAAAGTATAAGATAATCTCTCCTAGCTCCAAACAAATTTATTACTGTGGACAGATTCCTAGTTCCATACAAATTATCTTTAAAACTTTTGATTGTGAATTTTCAAAAAAGTTGTACATTAACTTCCATTAATTAAATAATTATTTTCTGGTAAAATATTTTATTTCATTATAATAATTATTTTCTGACTAGATAAAAAGCAACACTCCTCGAGATGGAGTTAATGATGTATAAGATGTTAGTTCTATCGAAATTAATAACCATTAAATACTAAATTATTATTAACCCTTTGATTGGTTTGATTCCTTTAATATCTAATTGGATGAAATTCTTTTTCGGAAATGTGCTATTTTACTTACTCAACAAGAAATTCATAGTTTATTTGAAGTGTTTGTATATTATGTGTGACTTTCAGCCGAATTATGGCATAGAATGGTTTAATTTTAGTTGATAAATGTACGAAACAATAATTTGATGGACATATGACTCACGAACGTGACGATTAAAAGATCCCTATTTCATGCCTTATTATTGATGGTAAGAAAACTGAATGGCAAAAATATTCATTTGGATAGTTTGAGCTTTCTTTTTGGAGACCTTACTCTTGAAACTTAGCTTACTACCACTGAACTTTTAATTTGGAGTAAAATAAATATTACAGTATAAACTGTTATTTTAATTATATTTGAATGAATCTAAATCAGCATCCCGCTTCCCAAATTTTTAAGGCATGTCACAGCAATACGAGCAGCTTCAATGAAGGCGCTATTTAGAATTTATATCGCCTGAATATGTTTATCAAACTCGATGACAGAAATGTGAATCTTCTATTTTCCTGTCACAACATCGAGCATTTTGCTATTGTACATTTCGAAGGCAAAGTTCCACGAATAAAAATAGAAAAAATAACATGTATCGACATATAAGATGAATGAGTTTATTTTATTTGACACATGAAATAAGTACATAAATTCGGTCTTAATATGCCTTATTTCAATATATTCTATCTACTTGATGGCACATAAAATTAACCATCAATCTTCGTTAATAGCCACAAGATCAAGCATTTTGTCATCATATTACTATTGATGTAAACAGACGCCTAAAAATAGAAAAAACTGAAATATATCAGCATATAAAATGTATGAGTTTACTTTATTTAACCCACGTGAAATACGTTTCTTAGTGAGCATTAATATGGTGTAATTCAATATACTCTCCATGCTTAATGGCGTATAGATTTGAAAAGGGGACCTTATTGGCACAGCATCAAGAAACCTGCCATCATATTACTGATCATCTGATCCGACTACTAAATATAGAAGAAAAATAAGATTATCAGCACAAAAAGAGGGGTTTGTTTTATTTAACCTGAGAATAGGTTTAATGTTCGATTTTCTAAGAATAATTATCTGAAAGAGACTTGAGACCACTGCAAATAGCACGTAGGAGTTGTCTGATTTTCCGGAAATTGGACCAATAGCTTGAACAAAATAGGATTAAGAAGGCAACATTGTTAAGTTTCCGGATTAGTCCGTCTTAACAGAAGTATCTCAGTTTTCTCAGTGTTTAGGAATCAGTCGATAGATCAAATATATTCGTCAAGAAAATGGTTTTTATAAGGAAGGGAAATAAAAATTGATACATATATATTGAAATGGCAATGGAGAGTGATAAAATTGGGACATATAATTTCATTGATCTAAAGGTTTCTAGAGCATTCAATTGGTAAATAAAGGTTTACTACGATAAAAGAGTGTTTTTCTTATTTTATAGCAGGGAATGTGTTATAACTCGATATTTTTGTCAGAAACTACTGTAACTCTATCAACAAACAGATTATTTTTTTCTAAAAAAAGATTAATAATTTACTTAGATTAAATATACTTCGACGATTGTTAGTGTTTAATAAATTGCTTTTTATTTCTAAATTTTTGCAGTCAAACAAAATCTACTTTAACTGCATCTTTTATCTTATCTTTAATCTGCATTAAAATACTAGAATGGTTGAAGTGGAAACAAGAGAATTGAAAACAGACTTCCAAAAGTAAAAAAGACAAAGTATCTCAAAATAGTATTGGTGAAGTGTATTTAGCTGTTATTACATTAACAAGAAATTAAATAGCTGGTTATTCAACTATTATGTTAGAACGTGTTAAATTCCTTATAATTAATAAAATAATTTTTCGTCAAACCAAACCAAATT
>JAPMOR010017487.1:504610-523288 GCA_026543865.1 Argiope aurantia
GATACAAATAGATACATATTTATACTGCATTGACGCAGTGCAATAAAATATGCTCTATCATTATCAGAAATAGTGCTTGATACTGTGAAACAGTGAGGCTCCTCGTCTGAAACATGAACTCCTAAACGGAAGAAAACACATTGAACATTCTTAATCCATTACTCCATTCAATATTTTAGCCTATATAGCGTACTATTCCATAAATTACAGACACATCTTATGTTTTGAATTGTAACCTATACCACTAATTAAACGTGACAACAATGCAAAATTAATTCAACTTAATTTCCATTCTTTCTGCATGAACGATATTTTTCTTCCTTTATTCGTTTGAAAATTATTGATTTTTAAAGGCGCTTTTGACTTTTGAATCATCCTGTATGTAAATCAGCTTTAAGGAATGAAGTTTAAAATGAAACTAAATGCACGGCCTGTAACAGAATTCCGTTAAATATAAATAACAAATCTTTTTAATTTTGATTTGATTCAAGTTAAAGAAAATACCTTTACCATACCTTTAGAACTAATTCCTAACTCTTTTTTACTTTTAGAAACCCTTTGTACTAAATTTAGAACTTCGAGCTTAACTGAATATCTGCTCAAAAAGGCAACCTGATAGTACCTCAAAAGAACAATTTGCAATGATTTATCTTCTACACTTAATCCTATCAGGAATTCTTCAATAAAAGCCATGAAAAGAATCTAATTAAAACTTTGATCGAAAGCCTTGGACACTTTTGCAAGCTTTAATGTTCTAAGGGTTAAAACTTACCCCCCCCCCCCCTCCCCTTCTTCTCTGGTGACTTAAAAGCTATTCAGTGTTCGTAAGGGATGAATCAAGAAGTTATTGAGCATGACGTCAAAGGGTAAATTGCAGCTTCGTCTCACAGTTTCAAGTTTGAAAAATTCTTTTCCCAAACTTTTGTATGCTAAACCCGATTTTCTAACAGTTCGCTGTTTGGCTTATCTAGTTGGAACCCATCCGTTCCAGATGAAGAGAGTTCTATCGATGCTATATTTATAATCCTGTTATTTTATTAAGTAATTGACAGTTAAGATTATTGGCTACGAAATATGAATAAAACGTGCACTAAGATGAAAAAGATCTCAGAATATTTTAGGGACAATTAATAGAACGTAAACATGTGGGAGCGATAGATATATAAAGTATTTCTGAGGGTTTTCTTAAGTCGTTGCTTTTACTTACTTTTGATGTTATTTCATAAATAACTGTAGCCTATTTTTCTCGAAACTTTTATGTTGCAATAAAGCAAAACCTGCAAACCAATGGACAAAGGAAATGAAGCTTCCACAGAAGATGGGCCTTAAAAATGTTGGCTTGAAATGTTTTATTGCATCTTAACCTAAAATTTTCATCCTCTATTGAGAAATTTAATTCAAATGAACATCAAAAAATTCAGTCGTATTATTAAAAGTAGGAAGATTTCTCTGATAAATTGTGAATACTATTGCTGTTGGTCATGTTTAAAAAGACTCATGGAGTTTCAAGGTGTCCGATGCATAGCTTCTCTGATATATTTAGAGACATTGTAAGTAGGGATTGCCATACCGTTATTTTGAGCCATTTGTACAATTTTGCAATACCGGTATTCACTAGTTTAAATAACATTTTTTCGGTATTTACTAGAAATTTTTTTAAAATTGTCTCCACTATATGTTCAGGGATCGCCAACATAGCGGAATAGTATACATTCTTGTTTTTATGTCTCCGTAACAGGCGAAATTAATTAGACTGTGAATATAAAGTTGCTTCGTACAATCAAGAGAAGTGATAAAATACTGTTTGACAACGGATTGTAAAACCTTCCGCGCTTTTGCGCATGCTTTAGGATGGGTTTAATTCGACAAAATAGGGGTGAGAAGAAAGATGAAAGGAGGAGATGTTTACATTTAACAATGAAGACTAGCGGTTTTATGAGACGTAAGCATTACAGATAATTAATAATACAGAAAGAAAAAGGAACTAATGCACAGTAAAATATTTCTGAGCAATTTTTATTTAATATAAGGGACATAAACATTAAATATGAAGAATAAATGAAAAATTTCTGATCTAAAAGTTTGGTAATTACTTTTTTACAAAATAATAATTATCTACATGTCTTTTCTGATTTTCATTAAGTACTGTTTGTTTCAAGAACTCCAGACTGTTACTTTTGTTTGATTTTAGCTCCCAGAGAGGTGATACATGTCTTTTCTGATTTTTTTTATTATACCTTGGTATTCATCTTTTAAGATGAGTTTTCTTTCAGTTCTTTTTTACTGCTTCTTCTTTTGAACAGTACTGTTTTATTTTGATTGGAAACTTACATGTTGTTGTCCATATGGTCAATCAAAATTGGCGGACTATCCGTCTAATGCCACCTAATTCCATTGATAACAAGGGTTTATTGCTTTATTAAATAGATATAAGTATCCCCTCCTGTCTCTTTCATCTCACCCCTATTTTGATGAAATCAACGTCTCCTGGCGCATGCGTTAAAACTCGTATGGTTTCCGAGTCTGGCAGTGGACTGTATATCATTCGTTCTTTGAATACATTTTTTTGCTGTTTATTTTCAATGCTGGACTTGCATTATATATATCATCTCCCTGCCACTCTCACATATAATAATACATTGGGGGGGATAGTGAACATAAGGGGACTGAATATATCATATTCTTTCCTCTTATTATCTATTCTCTAAAATTCCATAAAGATAAGCTCATAATGGAAATAAATATCAATTGATTTGAATGTTGAAACTTTTATTATACTATTAATTCATTATATTATAGTTATTATAAAGAAAAATGGATTTTTTTCGGAATGCCTTATATATGGTTAATGAAATGATACGGATTTTAACAAGCAAAATAAAAGAGAAAAGCAGAGGAATGCGTTATTGTAATGTGTTATTTTAATATTTTGTATTCTCCCTTTTGAAAAGTCTGTAATTTTACAAACTCTAGAAATTATTATATACATCGCCTATTTAACCAGCAGGAATGTTCTCCCTTCATAACAGTGAAAAAAAAAGTTAAAAAAAACATTTTTGGGCTCTATCTTTGATCGTTATAATTATATAATTTTGGTTGAAAACAGTAAGCAAAATTTCTTTTATTTAGCTTACTGCATTTGTGAATTATGGCTTTTATAAGCTCATGAAGCGGTTGAGGAATTTGTTTAATATTTAATACCAGTGTATAGTCCACATATCATATTTCATCACCATATATATCGATTATTGTATATATAGTCTATACCGCCGACTCATCAAGTTCATTTGTATTCATGATCGAGATAGACACTCAGACATATTTTGTTTTTCTTCTGTAAAGAGGTATGAAACGGGAAGATTCTTCTATATCAAATCGAATTTTTAGACGGTTACGCTATTTTTATTTTGTGAACGAGACAGTAAAAAGGTAATTAAATATATAGATTGAAACTTGTCTGAGTGTCAACTTCAACTGCTCATCGTTATCTAACTGTTACCATCTCTCACAGAGAATATCCTTGGTGGAGAACTTCAATATCACAACTAAAAACTTGGATTTTCTCGTCATTTTTTTTTATTTTCTTAGATTAAATAACAGAATATCTCCCTTATTTCCCCTGTAGTCAGTCCTCCCCTCTTCAAGCAGGGCATCCAGATGGAAAGAAAAATAGTCTGAAAATGAAATCCGGAAACCTAAAACGAACCGTGTCACGTGTCCCTGGCACGTGCCATTTTATTTTGGTCGAAATTGTCTTTTATTATTTCTTTCTGTATCTTTCAACATCTTCTCCCCTACCGTTCAATCTGCTTTCAACTCCGAAATCCACCCAAATAATCTGAAGCGCAAATATCCGGCAGGATTTGAGATACTCGCTCTGCTGGATTGGGGGGGGGGAGGTACCAGGCAGGAACATCTGGATTGAGAAATACAGAGACCTCAATACGGGTGTCATTTCTGGGTGACAGATCTGAAGGACTGGGTAAAACAGGGGAGTCAAGGGGGAAGGGATAGGCAGTGGAGAGAAGGTAATTCTACTGAAATTGAATGAAAATAACCAACATTAACATGTGAAGCTTTAAGGTTTTAGGTGCGAATTTCATTTTCGAGCCTGCGTTCTCAATTTTAGACAAGGGCGAACCAGAAAAGTGTCATTGTTAGATTTTGAAAATCAAAACAGTCTCGAAAGCAACGTGCTTTTCGATGCAACCCAAGATTAGATTTAACGTGCAACGTGCAACCCAAGATCAGATTTCAAAACACGTGGGTGTGGGTATTTGGACATAAAAATGAATTTTTAAGAAGCATATTTCAGTTTCGCTTATGTTCTGCAAGATAATGAAGATTTGATCTCCCCAGACCCAATACCTGAATAAATTTTTGTCTCCTTTCTCAAGAAAGCTCTTCTCCAAGAAATATATACTTCATCAAAATTCTTGAGCTCATTTTCCCCACCAAACACTTCATTATTTTCCTCATTGTATTATGTATAGTTGTAGTGTTATTTTGTGTACAGTATGTAAACTTTAACAATTTTTTTCCTTCTTTCCGCATATATCCATTCAAGTGACAGGGAATTCTAAGGATTCCAAGTTCGGAAATATTCTGTGGCGAAAAGAAAGAAAGAAAGCTTCGTTTATGTACAAAATTCTTCCCTTATTCCAATTCTAGGAAACATTAACATGTGGAATTCTTTAATTCTGTAGCTGTGAAATTCATCTTCGTAACTGCTTTCTTGGCTATACACCATGAGAAATCTCAGAATTATTGTTTTTTATAATTAAACGGTGACGAATGTATTACGTCCTTCCCCCAGGATAAATGCTCGTAATATCTGGATATGAGTATTTGACTGTAAGAGCTAACTGTTGAGAGAGGCTTATTTATTTTTCATGAAGAACAAGCTATTTCCTTCATGTAGAAAATTTTACAATAATTTCAGTTCTGGGTAACATTCGATTGGGTGTTTTCAAAGACTTAGTAACTACGGTGTTTTTTGGTTTTTTTTCGACCGCTGCGACCTCCAGAGATTAAGAATAATTAAGAAAAGGAGGCATTAATTAGATAACTAAAAGGATATTACACTTAAAAATACTTATACTGCAAATTAAAAAAAAATCTTTTAAATGAAGGTGTTGAAGAATGGTTACCTTATTGAAATTATGATGGAACCAATATTTTCTTATGACATTCCACTTTGATAATTAAAAGATTATCAGCATTTATTTATGAATTATTTGTTGCAAATAGTAAAATCACCAACATAGTTTATTTCTATATCTTAAAATTTAATACTTCCTTCGATTCTTAAAAAAAGCATTAAATGAGTAGATCAAATCCGCATTATATTTAGGGAGAATTTTCTAAAAAATGTAAATGTAGCAAATTTTTTTAAAAAAACATTTTGGGGGGCGTTTTTGATTAGGCATTATTTTAATTGGGGGAAGAAAAATGCTATTTATCATGTATTAATCCAGTTAATTTAAATGAAGAAATTTTTTTAAATCTTCTTAAAAAATGAATAATTAAAAGGAAATAAAAATTCTTTTTAACTAAATTATTTTATTATTTATAAGTTTTAGTTATAGTTACTAGTTTTGAGTTTAGTCAAGTTATTAATTTATTAATTTTGGCTTAGTTTTGGTGTTATAATTCATTGGGTATATGTTTTATAATTCTTTACTATAAATAATCAGAAATCTTAATGCTTTTAAAATTAACTTGTAAATGGGTCACTGGAATGGAATCAAAATTCAATTAATTAAATTATTAACTGGTAATTAAGTTCTGAAATTAAAATTATATATTATTATCGATAATACACAGTTGCATAGATTTTCAAAACTCTAGTACATCAGGAAGTGAGAGAAAAATTCGATTAACAATTTCATCTTCATAAACACGAAGCAAGACAATTAAAATAAAAGTATATAAAAAGAATTTGAAACTTAATGTCGTATTGATAACACTTTTTTGGCAAATAATTTTATAAAACTAATTTTTTACAGAAAAATGATCAAATTCGCTGTCAACAATTATTATCTTCGTATATTTGCTTATATGACGGAATGTAAAAATATTTTAATGAAAATTCCAAAAGCTTCACACATCATGAAAGTAATCAAACAGTTTTACAGAAACATGATAATGCTTTACATGAGGAAATTTCCGTATACCTTAAATCGTTCAAAAAGGTTAGTTACAAAATTGCAAAATGTACTTTTAATTAAATAGAATGGGATTTAATTAACTGAAATTCTTTAATACAAATTCTTCAATAATTAGAATTGTTTATTCAGTCTCTTTAATTGTCTATTAATGTAATTTTAAAACATTTGACTACCATACCAATTTATTTTGGTTAAATCGAAGCCAAAATGAATAATTATTTTGAAAAATTTATCATTCTTATCTTCCTGAATTCATTTCTTTAATTAAATATGCCAAAGCTTTGAAACCTCAGAGATCGTAAATAATTATTTTTATGTCTCTCAATTTATTCAAGGGATTTGTTGCGGCATTATGTAATAAACAGAAAAAGCAGTAAAATTATGATGTTTATGTACTCTCTCACGTAAAAAAACCTCGTTGTAACACATTAGTAGCGAATTGTCTTGTTTATTTTGGAGACATTACAAATTCTTATTTATTGTTGAATTCGAAATGCTGTATATTATTCGTTTTTAAAAATTATTTATTAGTATTATTTTTTTAAATAAGAAAAAAAAAATGTAATATCTCACGTAAAAAATTCTTCGTTAAAGCACATTAGTAGCGAATTGTTCTGTTTATTTTGGAGACATTACAATTTCGGATTTATTGTTGAATTCGAAATTCTGTGTAATAACCATTTTTAAAAATTATTTACCGATAGTAATAAAACAATTACTTTAAAAATAAAAAATAAAAATTACTTTCGATTAATATTACTTATTGCGCATTTATTCCATATTGATATTTATTAAAACTATTCATTAATAAAAATAACTTTTACATTCATTTTTTGCTTACGAATTGCCATTTACTCTTGCTGGAATCATTTTAGAGTCAATTGACTTTTTGGATTATATCTCATTTTTACTGTGGTCCTGTCAGTACGCAAGTTCCACTCAACTATAAAAAAATAGATAAAAGATTAGATTTTAATCCCTATTTTTTATTTTTATAATTAAACTGCAGCTTTTTCATTTACGTTGGGGAAATTCGTCAATAGCATTCTTTTTTATGTACTTAAATGACGTATATATGCTTGGAAATTGATTAATAGGATTAATAAGGAAAATAATAAGTTAAATTGTGTATAAATACTTGAAAGGAAATGCATCATACAGAGACGATTTAATAATTTTAGAGAGCAACTTTTTTAATTATTAGTTTTTGAGATTGTCCTTTTTCTCAATTCTCACAGTAGTTGAAAAGGTCGTGACAAGGAAAAATTTGGCATTGTTTAAATGGGCAAAAATTTACTAGACAAGCCGAAAATTGTTATAAGATGTTGTCAGTTCTATAAAGAAAATCTTCAATTTTCTCTTGGAAACATATACTAATTCTTCAAAAATCAAATGAAATGTTTTTATAAGAAAGTAAGATTTCCGATAATATCTTTCTTTCGTATTGTTTATTCCGAAATCAAGTTTCAAGGACGAAATATTAGTCTAATAAAAGAAATCAAACCAAATCCACGGAGACTAAATTTCCCCCCTAAATTGGCTAAATGCGTTAACAGAATGAATTCGATCAGACTTAGGATATTTAATGACCTTCGTTAACTAAATGCGTTTGTAAGATCTCAGATGTATTCTGTTGAATTATTCCGATGAAATTACGTCGGTCTAACTCGAACTACAGTGTTGTCAAAAATGAATGACCGGATATTAAAAATTCGTATTATTAAAACTATTACACATAACACATTGGAAATTCTTTCAAAATCGCTTTCACAAACAGTAAATGAAAATAAAGAAAAAAGTCCAAAATTTTGTTTTTAACATCGCTCAACAAGTGGCAGTTATCTGGACATGTTAAAAATATGGTTATTTCCACGGCTACGGAATGATGGTAGGAATTTTATCTTTCAGTAAGATGGGGCCCCATGTTTGTAACCCACTTAAAAGAGGAACTTCCACAACGTGGGATTGGATGAGCAAGTAACCCCAATTTATTAGTTCCCTTCATCACATGATGACCCAGATCCTGGTATATTAGATAACATGCTTTCTTCCTATTGTGTTATACCATTTTATAGGCCCCCATTTTTAATCCCCACAGTCAATGAAGTTAAATGCTTCAATGCTGCATTAAACAGCATTGTCAATGTAAAACTCAAAAAACAAACTCGACTACAGATTAGATGTTTTACGGTTTATAATAGCTTCACGTATCAAGTATTTGTAATTGGGAAAAAAATTTGATTTTTTTTTGTATTTTTTTCAGTATTTACTGATTATATTATGTTGAGGAGTTTTGAAAATATAAATATGTAATATTCGATTTCGTTCATTTATGCTATCCCTGTATATCTATTTATAATTAACGAAGACAATGTGTAAGTAATGGTTTATTTAATTCATGATGCTCTAAAAAAAGGAATAAGTCTCTCTCTATATAATATAAAGCCACCCGGTGCTCCCGGTGCCTATAATACTGAATTATCTAGCCAGTTGGGTGAGCCTAAAATGGAAAAAGGGGAAGACGGGGGGGGGGGGGAGAAAGAAAGATACGACAAACCATCCACAGGATCTCCACAGAGACTCCCATCGGACTCATATCCTGGACAGCTATATTTAATCTTTAAGCAAAGTAATAATTAAATGAAGGGAACAAAAATACCTAAAAACAAATGGCGACAATAGGTTGAAATTACAAAAAAAAAAAAATGATATTTTCATATGCAACTTTACAAAATTTTGAGCTGTTAGCTATAGATGAACTACATAGAGGTTACAAGCTGAAGAGAAAAGAAATACAAAAAGCTGAAAACTATAAGAATTGTCTCATATATATATACACACACAGGACGAAATGTTCTTTATTTGTATAAAAGTTTATTGTTATATGGTAAAAATATATTGCTATATTTTTAGGATTGATATCGATTTACAAAAAGAAAATTATTTAGCTTATCGGATAAACATTCACTTGATTAATTAACAACGTAAAATGTTTCAATTTGAAGTGAAATATAGATTTTTGCTTTATCGAAAAATTGGGTGAAAGCTAGCTTTTACCTTTTTTTCAGTTTTAGATGTTGGAAAATAACTATCCCAAAATAATAATAACAATCAATTTATAATTAATTTGGTAGTTAAAATGTGCTTTTAGTGGGGTTTTTTTAAATTTCTGAAGTTAGAAATTGATTGCAGCTTTAGTCAATAAAGTAACTTATCTTGGACATTTTCGACTTCTTTGGCAACATTGGAAAATGCATGCTTAAAGATTTCTATCTGTCTGCCTTCAAAGAAATTGATCAAATAAAATTTTGTTGAATTATTACCTTAAACGTACTGTTGTTGAATAATGCCTTAAAAAATAAATAATTTTTACATTCAATATGAAAAACTAAAATTTTTGTCTCAAATTTTATCTTGTTAAGGTTAGCATTGGAGTATGCCAATTGTCGCACCGTTTAATATTAATAAATCGTCATATAAAGGGAAATGGAAATAGCCGTACTATTAGCGTCAACACTCAGGCATTTTTCTTAAAGTTGCATTTACCTTTCAAATTTACTTTACTGCATATTTTTTAACCAAAATTAACGTTTTTACATTCAACCAGGGAAAAAAAATAAGATTAGGTACATACTAAGTGCCAGTACATTTAGTGTTAAATCATATGAAGAGAAACCGAAATTGCCAAACAGCAATTTAAAGCATCATTCAATTCAAGACGTAATTTTGTGTAAACCGAAAATAATTTATTTCGCTTATCCCTCTAATTCATACCCAAAGTGTCAATGGGACTCTAATGTCTGAGCACTGCCAACATATTTTTCTTAGAATCAAATTTCTCCCATGATAAAATATTCCTCATTCAAGAGATAAAGATATCCAAATACTTGATACTTTTACTATTTACATACAATATACACGGTAAGCAAGATCACATCCGGTTTGCATTCCTCTTGACCTTGCGTCCAGAATTCTCAATAATCTTCTAGAATAGAAGATCAAGTTCAGACTTAAAACACCATGAGAGGATCACGTGGTTAGATTTTTAAAGCACTGTCTGCCAACTCAAAACTCTCAAAAATACTAATTTAAATTGACCACGATTCTATTACGTTTGAATGGTCGTGAAAGAATTTGAACCTGGAAAAAGGAAATGAATCGTTTAAAAGAGATCTTTTGAATCTGAATAAATGTGCAACAGTTCAAATTTTTCTTACCTAAAAGATTATTTTTTTTAATACCGAAACATATTACTTTTAAAAAAAAAATTGCTTCGAAGAATAATTGATAAGTAATTTACTGCATACATCGGGTACTACTGAGTTCAAAACACAGGGTAAATCAGGTATAATGCAAGAAATAGTTATTTCTATGTTGCATACGAAGATATATAAAAAAAAAGAAATATTTTTTTTTATCTATGTAGTAGAGAAAGCACTGGAATTGTTAAAAATACGAACTCCAGATTTAGATGAATCGCCATATTTCAGACCTCTCTGACTCCAAAAAACACATTTTTGGAATTATTTCAATCTTTGAACACGATAACTCAAAACCGCATTGAGCTAGACGGGTAAAATTTGGCAAATGGCCTTAGCACCAAATTTATACATTTCTTTCAAATTTTTGACGAAATTCTGTCATAGGAAGTCTGTCTGTCCAGTTGTACGAGAATAAGAGAACACGATAACTATAAAACATAAATAACTAGATAAATAAAATTTATTACACAGGTTTAGCGTGTTTCGCCGTTTTATGGGTTAGACAGTTTAACATAAAACTACCAAACTTGACTCGTATATGATTTGGAGGGGAAAAATATGCAACACAGAGTGATTTTTTCTGAAATTTTAGATAGACTATTAATTAAAAACTTAGCGGAATTTCGGAATTTTTCCGTGATAACTTCTGAAAATATTACAGCAGAAAAACTAGTTTTAGATTATTTTAAAATTCAATCAATTGTCTTTTCAGAGGTAACAACACTGCAGTACAATTTTTTTTGTTGATGTTTTTAAATAGCTTTTAAAAATACTTTACGTATATTTTATTATAATTTTTCTAATTATTGAAAGGAATCTCAAATCGTTTTCATTGTTGCTATTAATATTCCATCCTGGATTTTTTGTTTTATCGATAATCATAATATGAATATTTAACATATGTTTCCATGTTGAGAAGATTCCAGTATAAGGCATTTTTTAAATAAAATATTTGAAATTAAGTTTTACTTACAATTAAAGATTAACTTCAGAATCAAGCAACACATTTTTTGAAGCGTGCCCATCATATTATCAGCAATGCCAAAATAAATGCAAGCTTAGCAGCAGATGCCGGCTTAGGTGGACGTAAACAATTCTGTTCCCGTCAGGCTGTCTCTGGATGACAACGAAATAAAACAACATGGGAAGGATAAGGATGATGTGAAAGAGGGGTATAGAGAAAACTACTTTTAAACAAGGCCCCTGATAGCTAATTCCTGCCTCAGGGCAATATACTGGCACGCGACTTACCAAATTTCCTTTGTTTCCCCTATATTTCCTCCCCTTCCTAATCCCAACCCCAACTCTCTTCCCCAGATTGGGACTGGTTCCAGGGAATTCACGTAGTACGTAGTTGACTCACGTATAAAATAAATTTCTGATCAGTGTCATTGAACAGGTGGGATGTCTGCCCTCCTGGTTTCTCTCGGTGGATTATTGAATCTCGGTGATTATTTGGATTTATTCGTACTTTATTTGACACCAAAACCATACGACTTACATAGTTGCTTATTAGTCTGACATTTGACCCTCTTGTTCTGTTCGGGTCTATATGACCCGAAATAAAATTTATACCTTCGTAAAAATATATAATACAGGGATATTTTCATGAAACTTCTTGACATCTTTGGTAAATAATATAAATATGTACTCCTAGAGGGATTTAAGTTTATTCTTATTTCGAAGGAATATTTTTCAATTTATAACTAATGTATTGTTCGGGTCAATATGACCGAATGCAAAAAAAAAAAAAAAATCATTTATTTTACTCACACATGTTCAGTTTTGTTTGGAACAATTCAAAAGAAAAGAATAACAATAGTTTCTGTAATTTATCCGTTTTCGAAACCTGTTTCGTTGACGTATGTGTTTGGTCACATGGTAAGAGAGCGCGTGCAGGGTCTAAAAATTTTTGGTCACATGGCAAGAGAGCGCGTGCAAGGTTTAAAATTTGATAGGATTGGCAGGGGGCAATCTCTTTGCTCTTATTGCAACGTTTCTTTTTTTCAGTTGTATTTCACTTTATGATACATTGTAAAAGAGTTGTGCCAGCGAATGTGAGAGAAAAAAATGGCGAATCGCAGAGATTTGAGTCACGCTGATATGGCTAAACTAATAGAAGCTTCTGACAGCGAAGAAAAAGGATCGGAGTATGAAAAATCATACAAGTGATGAAATTGAGAGTGAAAGTTCTGACAACGATTTTGATACCGATATTCAACAAATGAACTATGAAGGTAGTATTCAGTCCAAGAATCGTGAAATAAAGTGGAAATTGGATCCTCTGCCACATTCTTCTCGATCAACCACTGCTAATATGCAACGGCAAGGAAAACAGACGTAAAAAGTGCATTTGAGGTAATATTCAATTCTACAATTGAAAACGAAATCATAAATATGACTAATATTGAAGAAGAAAGGGTTTATGGAAAAGTGGAAAAATATTGAAAGTAAAACTTTTCAATCATATATTGGATTATTTTTGTTAGCTGGTGTTTATAAGTCTTATGGGGAATCAACAAAAAGCTTATGGGATAAAGAAATTGTCAGAAATATATTTCGTGCGACAATGCCCCTCGAAACATTTTGAACCATATCGAGAATTATTCGTTTGATAATAAATCTACTCGTCGAGAAAGAAGAAATTTGGGTAAATTAGTTGCAGTACGATATATCTGGGAAAAGTGGATAGAGATTCTACCAAAATTATATAATCCGAATGAAAATATGACTGTAGATGAACAATTAGTAGGATTTCGTGGTGGATGTCGTTTCAAACAATATATACCAGTAAGCCATCTAAATATGGGATCAAAATATGGACTTTATGTGACAGTAAAACTTTATATGTACTGAAAACACAAATTTACACTGGGAAAGAACAAGAATCAAAGCCACAGAAAAATCAGGCAATGCGAGTAGTGTGTGATCTTATGGGTATTCGGGGCACAATATTTCATGTGATACTTTTTTCACATCTTTCAACTTAGGACAACTTTTTCTAAAACTGAAAGTGATTATGCTTAGCACCATTAGAAAAAATAAATCAGAACTTCCTGAACAAATGCTAAACAAAGAAGTTCATAGCTCCTTATTTTGTTTTACAAAAGACACAACAGTGTAAACTATATCCCAAAAAAGAACAGGAATGTTATTCTTATGAGCACTTTGCATCATGGAAAAAGAAGTTAGCAACATACCTGACAAAAAATCCTTAATGATCTTAGATTATAATTCAACTAAAGGAGCTGTGGATACTCTTGATCAACTTTTAAATGCATACACTTGTAAAAAAAAACAAATCGCTGGTCCATGATTGTATTCTATAACATGCTTGATATTTCTGTATACAATGCATTTGTTCTATGGACTTCAATACATAGTATATGGAACGAAAACAAATTAACTAAACGAAGACTATTTTTGGAAGAACTGGGGAAATCACTCATTTTTCCAAGCATTGAAGCAAAGCCACGCCTACCAAGAAGTGAGGACTTAATAAAAATAATGAAACGAATGCAGAGAAAAATCTGTGATCTGTGTGAGAGAAAAATTTGCTGAGAATACTTCATTGTGTCTCAAACGTGCAAGTTCTGCCTGTCAAGCAATGACAGAAAAACTAATATGTTATGCTGCAATTGTAAGAATTACATTCACAAATCTCATGTAAAATATTATTGTTCAAATTGTAAATAAAAGCAAGTTTCAATTTCGAATATTTTTCTATTATTTTTATAGATGCTTTATATTATTGTAAGTTTCAATTTCAAACATTTTTTTTTTGTTATTTTTATAAATGCTTTATATTATTAGATCTATTTTTTAAACTTATATTACTATTATTTAAACCATTTCTTAAATGTCAATTATTGCAAAAAAGGTTAGTTTTCTGTTGGTTAGTTGACCCGAACGCTACATACGTGAAGTAAATACGAACAGAACAGTAGGGTTAAAGTACGGCATTCGTATGGCATGTAATGCACTATAGATTCTAAAACTGAATTAACATACTTTTGACCCGGACATGAATTGAAATCTTTAAAAGAATAATACAGAATTGTTAAGAATAAAACGTCATTGAACAGGTGGGATATCTGTCCTCCCAGTTTTCGTCGGAGGGTTATTTAAGCTCAATGTTACTTTGATTTACCTTACTTGACACCAAACCATATGACTTGCATAGTTGCTTATTAGTTTGACATTTAAAGTATGGCATTCGTATGACATGTAATGCACCATAGATTTTAAAATTGAATTGATGGCATACTTTTGACCCGGACATGAATTGAAATCGTTAAAAGAATAACAATAGCAACAACAAAAAACTTACAATACTGACAATATTGACGGGAACGTTACTAAGTTTGATAAATATAGATTTCAAAACACCCTTTCAATAATGTATTAAAAATTCTACTTTTTATATTTTAATTATTTCCAGGTTTTGAAGACTTTCATTTATACTTTATTATTTCAAATATTATGTCATATTGATACCAGTTTTTTTTTCTGAAACGATTTGTTGTTTATTAATCAAACGGATTGAAGTTTGCACCTAATTCAACACTAAACAACTTTTCAAATTCCAACAAACATTTTATTAATTTCACTCGATGTTATCAAATTTAAATCACTTTGAAACAATCAAAATTAAATCAATTTAAACGATTACTTGATAACCCATAAAGATCTAAAAATATTAAAATAGCTTATTGACTCCAGAAGCACACGAATGTGTGAAATTTCTATTCCACAAAACATTAGGAAGTGCGTATAAACACAAATATGAAATTCCATCTTTGCAAAATGAAACATGTCAATTTAAATGCAACCATGTGAAAAAAAACTGAATAATAGTTTTACTAACATTGTAATTATTAACATTCAGAAAATTCATCGCAACGAAAAAAGAGATACTAATTTATCTCACATTCAACGAGAAAATGAGACTTACGATTTAGTGTTTAAAAACCATGTGAACTGAAAGTTACTTTGAATTTAATGCCAAACAAACTTTTCAACTTCCAACAAATTTCTCATTGATTCCCTTCAGCGCTTTTTTTTTCAATAACTAAATGGGATATGGCATTCTTAATAACCATAAATACCTGTTATTTCAAAGCTTTTAAATAATAGTTTTAGGTAGTGGGTAAGAGCTTTTGTACAATTTTTGATTTATCGATGAATAAATTAGATAAAATTTCGAGCAAAATGCGAACTTTAAACGTCTATCAACTCAATCGTGTTGTTGTTTATTAAATTGTTGTCATGATAAGATTTGCGACTATTTGAAAAAAGTAGTTTAAACCATAAAAATATTATTGTTACAAAAACACGATACAAAATAACGTTATTGTGTGACTTATAGTGTGCTTTATTTCGAGTTATTTTTTTTTCTGTTTGTTTTTGTTTGTGAAATGTTCTGTCTATTGATTATATTTCATATATTGCTATCTTGGATTCCTAGATAAAATGAAATTACTTTTTTTTTCCTACAAAAAATCTTTTGATACTGAGACAAAAAAGAAAGATTTTGAATAAAATGGCCCCGAAGCTGGAACTTAAAGCGCTGCTAATAGTCTATCAGTTTACGTCATCAGAAAGTGACAAGATTATAAAACAAAATATCATTAAATTTAAATTTTAAAAAATAAAGAAAACGCGACATAAACCTTCGGTTAACAATGGCTTGCTGCATATTAGGTCATATGATAGCGATAGCAGATTAATAATGTGAAAGAAAATAATCCTTAAAGAAGCAAATTTTATTAAAAAAATATTAAACAAGCTTTTATTAATGTACTAAAAAAACTTAAATTTTTTTAAAATTATTTTCCGACTTTTAGTCTTTACCTTATAATTTATCCTTATAAATAATATGAAATCTTGAAATGAATTTTTTTTGTCAAATATTTTACCAAATGTGTTACTTTATGAAATCCATATTTATTTCAATTAACCGAAAAATTAATAATTTAGCATTCAAAATATTAAAAAAAACGCATTGTTTCCTATGCCCAATTATGAAGCAAGTCAAACTTTAAAAGTATCTGAAAATAAAATACATTTTTTTTTGGGGGGGGGGGGGGTAGGGAATAATGGTGTCTATCCTAATCTCACTTAAAGTGTTGTTATTTCTTATGGAAGCTAAATCCTTTTCGAAAAAAAATAATAGCAATTGTAATATTGCAAGTTTACGCAAAAAAAACCCACCCTTATATAACATTGTAATCCCTTTTTGAAATTATCTAAATCCTTACTTCTGGGTAAAAGGACATTATCTCAACATTTACTGGTTTCGCAATTTTATTTAGTCCAAACCCTTTTTATTTTCATGTTTAAAGGCTTCGCAATTTTGTTCTGGTTCTCATCCTTGTTTTTTTTGTTGCTGGGTCAATTCTCAGGTAGTTGCGAAATATGAACATAAGGGTAACTATATATATATATATATATTTAAAAACTTTTTTTAGGGGGGAGGGTGTTTGAGATATCCAGAGTGCTACGTTTTTACATGATTATCATGTGTCACTAAAATATGCAAAACTTTTCATAAAGAAACAATATAACTAAATTTTATAATGCACTTAGTTCTACAGTAATAAGCTTAGATAAAAAAAGGAAAAAGAAAAATGAAATAATGTAATGCAATTTCTTTTTGAATACCTCTAATCAGATTCTTCATTCTTTTGTCATAATATTTTCCTGATTGTCGTATTTAATGATCTTAAAGTTGTACTTTACCAAACATGCAAAATTCTTCCCAAAAATAAACAAGGATATTAAAGTTTACTTATATGTGCTGTTCTGTTGTAGCTCGTGTAAAAACAGTACAGAAAAGGAAAGACTGAAACAATGTAATATCTTCTAGAAATTTTCTAGATGTATCTTTCGTTGTAAAAATACTAAATGTCCTTATTTTCTTATTTAATGATCTTAGATTTGTATTCTGGTGCAAACTTTTTTTTTTGCCACATGTTAATAAAAATTCATTTTCAGAAAAACAGGTATGTCTTGACATTTCTATTTACTTATGGATACGTTATACATCACAAAAACATGTAAAATTCTTTCCAAAAAAAACAACAACAATGATATTAAGATTTACTTATATGCGCTGTTCTGTTGTCGTACGTGTAAAAAACAGAACAGAAAAGGAAGAACTGAAACATTGTAACATCTTCTAGAAAATTTCTAGACCTATCTTTCGTTGTAAAAATACTTTATTTTCATGCTTGATGGTGGCCTCGCAGCTTTATTTTGGTCCAAACCAATTTTTTTCTTCCACTTGTTTATTGTGGCATTATTTGTTATTCCTGACAAATGTATCGTTGACCTTTGACGACCTTGTTTGTTTTGTGCCTGGTTCAAACTGTTTAAGAGAAATCATAATTCACGTCGTTTCTACCACCCTAAAGCCTCTGACCTGCTCGATTTGCATCCACATAGTAAAAACAGCGTGCTCGTGCGTCAGTGATTTTCATCATTCGGAGAAAATTATTAGATTAACAGATTCGTCGTCGCGTTCGTGGAGGTTTATTTTCTTTTCCCCGCAAATTCTTTTGTTCGGGGGAAAAAGAGAATAGGACTCCAACGAAATCATAAATCGGATGTTCTGAAATACCAAACTGTGTTCTTTGACGTCATACAGAGCAGACACGTCGTTTTCAGTGAAGTGAAAAAAGACAGAAAGAAAAGAAAATACGAATCTGTTTCACCTGCCAAATCAGAAAACATCTCAGCTGTTTTTGGTGTGGCTGTCATTCTCATCAACCGAGAATTACTAGATCGGGATTTCAGCCAATTAGTTGTCATGCTTTCTACAAACAAATATATACATATCGAATGGTTACAAAGCATCTCTTCAGAACATTGCAAAGAGACATCTAGTGGTCATTAGAATGCAAAATCTTGATGTTATTTATTCCACATTATGGAAAAATGAATAATGCGAAAGTAAGCTTAATAGAAAAAGTTTTTAAAACCTCGAGTTTTATTAATGTACTAGCCGCCTTTGGCTACCAGCCGGTTCGCCAGTATTACCGCTCGCTACAATTTTCAATTAAATATTTTAAGTAACTGGTCTCTTAAAGGATTCTCAAACAAAACATTTTTAATCTTCAAATTTTGATAGTCATACCAAACTTATATTGTTTAGATCGTTTCGTTCAATTTACTATATATATTTTGCTAATTTGTTGCCATTTCCGGTAAAACTTCAACTTTAATTAAAAATGTAAATGACGAAA
>JAPMOR010017487.1:523388-535876 GCA_026543865.1 Argiope aurantia
ATTAATATTAAGATATTTTTTAATAAAACCAAGCGTTTTATTTTATTAATCATCTTTATTGTTATTTATTAATTATTATTATTATTCAATATGAGTATTGCAAACAGAATCGCTCGGTATTTAAGTCTTATGTTAACTACAAAATATTTTTCATAGTTTATGTAATATCTCAAACAATAATTGAACAAAAATTTCTGAGATTCAGTATAAAATTCAGTTTTTAGTTTTTCTTTCAAAAGGATTGAAATGAAATCAATAATAATATTTTGTTCCTGCTTATAAATATATTTCAAAAATTATGAAGTCTTAAATTTAATGCAGTAAGGTATCATATTCTGATAAATATTCTGGACACACCAAATTTTAAATAAATGAATGAATGTTTCAATTTTCCAAGATCAACTAAGACTTATTTATGAAGTTTTAAATGTTAAAAATTTAGAAAAACTCACCATTTTCATAATCTTAGGCCAATTAATCTTCAAAAACCTGCGCGCTTATTGGCGTATTTTCTTTGAAACGATCGATGAAAAATCTAAAATTATCCTTTTTTATTGAATAGTGATATTCAAATCTTCATAAATCAGTCAGTTTAAGTGATTTGAAATTAACTCTTAAAAGTCAGTGATTTAGTTGATTGGAAATTAACTCTATGACTACCATAAAATCTGTGCTTTCTCTTGTGGTGTATGCATTCTCCTTAATATCCGATCGAATAAAACAACACATACAAAAGTACTACATAGATCATACACATCAAAAGTAAACATAACATTTCAATAGTTGCCAAAAACAAAAGAGAGAAAAATGCAATTAATAAGCAGACGAAATTTAGAAAAGTACAGATATTTAGACTGGAAAATGAAATTATCTGAAATTAAAAACACGCGCAGACGATATTTACAAAAGTAAAAATATTCAAACCTGAAAAGGAAAATATATGAGTTATTCCATCAATAAATGCCATAAGTGTGTTTACATCTTCATTATTTTATGAATCATTAAATATCAAAATGGATCCGAGACTGAATAAACACCCTGTATAGAGAGTGTAAAAGATCATAAAATAATTTTTCTTGAATTTATTGTTTAGAAAAAATAATATTTCATATTTGTTTCATTTCCTACAGACATTTGCCGAAAATTATATTTTTGCAGATTTCATTTCCAAAAAGATTTAATTTATTTTCAGTTAGAGCTTTAATCAATGTGATGGCAACACTTTGAAAAAAGCTATTTTTTTCTCATGAATGCGAAACGTGCTTAATCCTCATTTTTATTTTTGACGAAAAAAATTATTGAAAAACATAGTTAAAATATTTATTTAAAAATTCATTAAAAATAGAAATTTAATTTTAAGATTAAAAAAGTAGTATCATTTAAAAGATAAAATTTTTATCTTTAACTTCATGTAAAAATCTTTTTTGTGCGGTAATATTTTCGGCAGTTATCGCAGAAACACGTCAAAATTTCGCTTAATTTTTAAATAAATAAAATTCTAGTTAAAAATTCGAAAAAATAACCCCCAGGTGCACATTCCCGGCCTCCAAGGTATACACGTGCCAAATTTGGTAGCTGTAGGTTGAATGGTCTGGTCTGTAGAGCGCCAACACACACACACACACACACACACACACACATTGAGCTTTATTATAAGTATAGATATAGATATAGATATAGATTAAAAAGAACAAAATGTTTTTATTTGAATTATTACCTATACCTTAATTTTATAATTCCTTTCATATGGAATATAATAATCATTTTTTCCTCTGAATCAATATCAGGCAGAACTATCCTTATGAAATTAAGATTTTATTAATTTAATCGATCAATTGATAGTTAAATACTGAAATTAAATTAGTGTATTCCATCATCAGTGCACAAAATCTGAAAATTCTAACAGGAAGTAAGTGGAAAATTGACTATGCAAAGTCGTCTTTACCGACATGAATAAAAAAAAAGTCAAATCAAAATATATGTAAAAAGAGAAATACCACTTGCTGATGATGGGAGGTACCTCCTAAGGAAAGATTTATACTGTGGTCAGTGATGACCTTTAAAGCCGAATTATAGTTCCCACCTCATTGCTGTTCACGGTGTCCAGATCATTCAGTCAAATCCTTCTGGCATAATGGGTATAATTCTAATGTACGACTAGGACACCCTCTCCTATCTTCTTCTTTTGTCCGTTTCTGGAACTTTCTGAATTTGAGTTCAGCGTCCGTTAAAATTTTGCGTTCATATAACTACATCTTTTATAAATATAAGCATTTTAACCAGCCAGTTCATAAGATTTGTTTCGTGTCATAAAACAGAAACAATTAATCATCGCATGTGATACACAATAATTGCGTTTCACTAATTAATTCTGGAACCTAATATACAGCTTGTGAGAAAATATAAAAAGGCGTGATTTTATGGCGCAGCTGAGATAGTATGATTTAGATAATAAATCCCATCCATAGTTATGTTTGCCATATGATAGAACCATCATGATAAACAATGTTTAAAGTCAATATTTATGAATCGACTCCAAATTGCCGAGTCGCTTCAAATCATGTTAATAAAAAACCCTCACGATCCAGGAAAACCACCAAGAAAATTCTAAATAAGGCTTTAATCTAATAAATCATGCCAGTATAAGTTGGCATAGCCGGTATTTCAAAATGATCATCGAGGTTTTCATTGTTTACCATGCCTCTTAGATAGTATTTACAGAAAAAATTCAACACTGGTCTGAAAGATCAAACACGTCAGTTTTAGTTGCACATATTCTAATTATTGTGACCTCTAAATTCCACCTGAAATAGCTTGTTACAACAATGGTAACTACCGAAATAAAAGTTTTTGATGCTTGCAAAGTGGGAATCTGAAATTACAGCACAATGTGCGGTCATATTTATTTCTATAGAAATCTTCCAAGAAGCCATGACATAGTGACCAGAAGATGGAGGAGTAGAGATGACCCGTCTGTATACTTAGAGGGGTGTTCGGAGGGAGGGAACAAAACATTAGTGCATCTGTGTCATTTTTGAATAATCATGAGGGGTCCAAAAGGTATCGATTACATTTTTGCAAACAGTGCTATAGGTTTACTATGCTCCGAGAGTCACTTTCTTTTGTTTCGCCACTGTCAAGCGGAAACAGCAGCCGAAGATGGTGTTATCATTCTGAAAACACCAGATGTTTAAAAGAAATGGAAAAAGTTCGAGACTACCAAGAGTTTCTGAAGAAAATATTGTACGCGTGAGAATCTTTTAAGTCTAGACCAAATAAATCTCTAGAAAAGAAAGATTTTTTCTTTGAGTGCATATAAAAGATTATATGACTTAAAATATCCTATCCGTCATACGCCTACAAGTATCCTTAAGAAGTATCCGTTTGTGTTTATCCCTTTGCTACCAACTGACTTGTTCGGTTTAAAACCAAAGCGAAAACAACTGTTGCATCATTATTTCAGATATGCCAATCAATGTTTAGGAGAAATTCGTTTATCATCTTGGTGCTGGCCCTGTTAGGAATGGCGCCAACCCATGTGAAAACCCTATCTGAGTTATTCTTTCATTTCCTGCGTCATTTTCAATGTGAGTCGTCAAACATAATAAATAATTAATAACTTTAAAATTTCGATATTAAGTCTGAAAAAGCCGATATGTTAAGTGAAATCACCCAAGATCAAATCATAGTCTGTGCTAAATAAGGCCAAAAACTAATGCTAAATAAAATTAAAAAAAACTATTAAAAGTTCCAATCAAAAGAATATCGGTGACTCGTAAAGAATGAATTTGTAACAATTGTTTAAGTCAAATTATTGAAATTTACTTTAAGTAATCACTCAAACATAGACTCATATCGTTCAATGTTAATATCTTAACATAAACTTTCTAACAAACTCAAGATTTTTCTCTTCCTTTTTGATTATTTAGCAATATCTTTTTAATCTGCTTTAAGTATCCACTTAACATTTTCAGCTGTTTTCAGTTACTTTTATTATGAGTGGAAGTGTTTGCGGAAGTAGAAAGGAAAAAGTGGTGAAGATAATCTACGGATATATCGATTTTCCATTATTCAGTTTTACCTCACAGATATGACTCATTTAAGCGACGCAGCATTTAAAGTAAACTTTTGCTATTTCCCTCCATTTATTCAATCTCATTCAGTATGCATCATTAAAGCACACTTTTTAATGAATTAGAAATCTTTCAGTAAAGAAGTCAGGTTGCGATCTAAAATAGCTCATGTTTCAATTCAAGTCAAAATCATGTTGATGATAAGAAGGAAGCCTGCATTGTTACAATATTTATATTAGCATTTTTAGAAAATTACTTTTAGCACATATTTCCAAATGTTTCCTTTCATTTGTGTTGAAAATGAATTTGTTTTTAAACAAGTAATTTGCTAAATAGTTTTTGAAGGTTTTTTAATGTTATTTTTGTATTTAAAATCATCTAGCGGGCTCACATTTATTTCAGGATATATAAAGAACGTATAGCAGCAGTATTTACAGAGATAGTGCATATTCTAGTATTTAATTTTAAGAAAAATTATTTGAAATAATAACAAAGTATAAGTCAAATTGATGAAATGGGAGGGGAGGGGGAGGTTGCCTTATTTGGTAAAATATCAAGAATGGCTTTAAAAATATTCGTGTTTTTAAGGCTGAGCCTTTTTTTTTTTTTTACATATTTTCTAAAAGTTTGATGATTTTATCAAGGAACTTTCAAGATAATTTTTTAATCAACTTAAAACTTATGAAAATCCCACAATTAAGGAGCAAATTATTAATTATGCCCACTGCAATGGAAAATACTTCTTTCCTTACTCTACTACTAAATGGACTTTGCTGCTTAAACCTCCATAACGCCTTCCGAAATTTAAATTACATCTAAAGAACTGCTTGAAATTTTACCTTAAGCGCTTTTAAGCAATATTTTTTCGACTCAACTGACTCACCACAAGTACATTACTTCTGTTTTTCCCTCTGCTACGTGTACTAACTACCTCAAACTGAGTAGAAGTACCTAGGCACTAAGATTCTTCACACATCTAATTCAAGTCAAGTATATTTGTTCGTCAAAATCATCTACATCTGCATTATAGCGCAGGTCAGTTATAAATCGGACAAAGCTCAAAGAAACTGGAGATTAGAGATTTTGCTTTAACGTTTGAAAGAAAGCTGAAACTAAGAATTGCACTTCTAAAGTTTATCAGTATAACAGAACAAAACCTTAAATGAAAGCAAGGGGTTTCCTGAAAACAAGCATTAGCAAGTGGTGTTATAAAAAAAAAACTTAAGGCCGCGTGGCGTATTTCATCCGTCATTTACTTTGGAAATCGTTACGAAATTTTACAAATACGTGGAAAAAATTGCGTGCATTTCCAAGCAATTGTTGGCTGTTTAGAATTTGAAATGTTATTTCCTCTTTTTTCAATTTTTTTAATGATTTTTTTACTTATTATTAATGTTTGTGCTTTCAGTTTATTCTTTGTTCGAATAAAACAGAATCGGCTACATTACGCAAAAATGAAGATAAAAACGTGATATTGATTTAAAAAAAAAGGCCCAAACGTGCTTTTAAAATGTGCCGTCTCAATAAATGTCTTATTTTGATCGAAAAAAAGTAGAAATGCAAATGCTGAACCGAGAATTAGGACAAACATCTTTCGAAATCCCTTTTGATAAAGTTGAAGGGAGTATTTTCGTGTAAGCCGGAATTTAACCTCCAAGAATTAGGTACCTATTTGTTCGGAAAGATAAACAGTTGCAATGAAGGAGTTCTTATTATGTCAAGGTGGCATATGTACACGGACTTGATTCAAGTATACAGGATGACTCAAAATGAATGCACTGATTTCTAAATTTTACTATTCTGCAAGTAGTTTGCTATACTTATTTTAAAGCATCATTTTGCAAGGGATAATATGTTCAAGTTTTGAAAGGAAACTTCAAAGCTGTAATGCAATTTTCGTCACATTTTCTATAGCAGATCACTGTTGATGATTGCAATACTACCCATGAAAAGTGCTTTGAAATCAGTGATAGTCGTTAGTTATGCAGGCAGCACCTTAAAAACATGTAATAAGGCAAGCAAATTGGTTGCTCAACTGTTAGAGATTGCTGATAATTTTGCTCAAATTGCTCTTTTCGTGATTTCTTTTTGTGAAGGATTTGTTGAAAATCTTATGTGTGAGTCTAACACATATTCTAGTGCCATTACTGTTTTAATGTCCCATAACAATTTATTGAAATCAGTTATTTTTATCATTTTATTATAACCCTTTATTTTATTCCTTTTATTGAGAAGGAATGACCATCATAATTTTTGGTTATTTTATATCAAATTGTATTAGTAACCGCAAATCATTCAATTCACGTTATGAGAAACCCTTTATCAGTCTTATTAAACTTATTTGATTTTGAAATTTCGATTAATTTTAGACGACATCTTTTAGCACAGATAGTAAATGTTGACAGCAATATCCAATTATATCATTCCACTATGTACTAACTGTTCAAATATTTCCTTATATTTTACTCACCATCACTTTCAAAAGACAGCAAATCCTAAAAAATCATTATGATAAATTTTATTTAGTCCCAAAATGGGATAATATTTTTATTCCTCCAATATATTCCATGTAATATTTCTTCCCTCAATTTCCAAATGAAAAAAAAAAGTCTTCCTTGAATGTTTTTCTTGGAATGTTAGTTTGTGCTGAATACTTTTTTCGATGAAAAAACTTCCTGCCTACCATTAACTCATCCAGAGATATCGTCTACATGTGACTGTAATACCCAATCAAGTAGTCTCAGAAATGGAGATGCCTTCCTGCTATTGATGATCTATAATCTCCAAGGCAACAGTAAAAGTGGCAATTCAAGATGGGGAATGACTTCGATTGCTGTGGCACCTTTTCTTTCTAAATGGTCATTTTGTGGAAGTTGGGGGTGGGTTGTGCCTAGGAGTTATTATACAGGTAAAAATGTATGGCAAAGCATTCGTCTATGAAAGCAATTTATCACTGTGCTCCCCGCAGCTAAGTGGTTTCGGCCACTTGGGCAAAATTTATGTCCTGGGGTTTCGGCGAAGAAGAATAATCACCGCGGAAGGATCATCGGTGACTGCCTTCAAGAATCATTTAAAGGTGGGGAGAGGAAAAATCTTATTTCTATTTTTAGCTATAAGCTACGTCTATCGGTCGTAAAATTGCCGAGAGTTTCTATTTATACACATTTCAAGATGCATATCTTTGGTTGTAAGATATGTGATATCTCAAATAATCGATTTCTTTTGTCTAAATACTTGAGACTGTTGTAAGGGTAATTTCCATTCCATTTGTTGCTTCGTGGTTCGAAATCCTTTGAAAATTCTTCTTTTATATACAATCGCAAATTATTAAGATTTCTGGGCTTTTTTTTCATTTCCTTATAAATAAAATGAAATATTCAACATGTACAGAACTAAGAACTCAAAAGTAACACGCGATCAATTTATCGAGCGTCAATTTATAGAGAAATGCTCCACTAAAAAATTCTTTTGCTCCTAAATTAACATATTAATATATGGTTGTAAGTAAGATAAAGTTCTTGAGATGTTATAAAGAGATGTAAGACACGTTCTTTTTAAAGAAATCTACTTGTTGAAGAACGTTTTGAGTTTCAATTCAAGATTGTAATTCATTGTGCATGACGTGTCAGTTGTACGACAAACATAATAACGCATGTATGTCTTCTTTTCCTCCGAACATTTTCGAAACGAAATCCAAAATTAAATTACAGTAGTACAATTGCTAGATATCATGTGAACATAAATTCTTAATTTAAATAAAATTAATGGAAAGCCTATTCACATAGAGCGGCATACTAAGACTGTAAAATTAAAAGTTGCCTTATATCGCTCGCAATATGCATATTTCTTTAATGTTATTAATCTTTCAATCAAACTAAATTCTGTAAGAAAATTCAGCCATTACCGAACATTTTACACAATATAACAAAATAATTTTTTCCAATTATCAAATATATTGATTTTAAACAAGTGTAAATACATATTCAGACAGGAATTTTTATTTTTAGGTTATATATGTTTTTTTTAAATATATAACGCAACTTAAATTCATATATATTTTTTTAATTTTCAAAATTGCATATAATTGATTTATAAAGAAAAAAAATTCACTGCTCGAAAGCAAATTTCTTAGTACGGCAAGAAAATATTGAATTAATAAGTAGAGAACAACATATTTCAAATTCGAAATCTACCATAATTATAAAATAGTTTGTGCGTATTGTCGCCTGTCCTGTATATCTAGCCAAGACTGTCCTGTATACGTGATAAAGGGGAAGTGTGGCAATTTCCATTGGTCAAAACAATCATGAAGCAATTAGAAAGATATCAGGTATAATTAAGACTTAGTTCATCTATATGAAATACATTCAGGAGAAACTAGTCTGTATTTGTGTTTCGCTTCGAGACGAACTACCACCGTCTGGTTCGATCACAGCTATCAATTTGTTTTTAAGACGCACATTATCTAACAGTTTTTGAATAATGCTAATTAAAAGTTCAATCAAATAAATTAATTTAATTGAAACAATTGAAAAATTAATTAAAACAATACATTAAACTGTTGTGTAATTACGACTTACCCTTTAAAACTCAAATAACAGCTTAACATATATTAAATTAAATCTAAATAATTAATAATTTGTAATTAAACACAGTTCTCTTATGATGCAATATTCTAACAACACGGATTTCATATCATATATATTACACGGTACACAAATAAGGATTTCAAAACAGCAAGGCTCTAAAATACCTTCAGTTCTCCTACAACAAGGTATTCTTCTATAGCACAGCTTCAATACTATATAGTAGAAGTAAACCATGTTATAGGATTACAGAAGACATTTAACGTTAGCTCAGTATTAAATAATAACTACAAAATAAATTATGGCAGAAATAAGAATTTCTCAACAGCACGGTGAAAAATGCCTTCAGTTCTCTTCCCACAAGGTATTCTTCTATAGCACAGATTCATTGCTACATAGTAAGAGTGAACCATGCTATAGGAATATCGAATGCATTTAACATTAGCTTAGTATTAAATAATGACTGCAAAATAAATTGCAGCAAATATCATGATTTACGTGTAGAGCAATACTAAAATCGTAACGGTTCTCCTCCAGCGAGGAATTCTGGCATATCTGCTTTAATCTAAAATCCTGGAGCTAAAAGACTCCAGGCGAATTGTCCACCATGTTGGTCTCTTCGGAGCGGTTTGCCGCTCGACTAAATCATAATTTTCAAGGCTGCTTTGGTATGGCGGAATAAACTTTTGTGAGTACCTGCCATAATCATGGTCAGATTAAGCCCTTCAGAGGCCTTAGGCAAGACAAGATTTGGGGACTATTTCCCTACCCTCAATCCACGCAATATATTTTATTGATTTGAATTTTATCTCTATATAAGCAGTTTTTAAGAATAAAATATGACGAAAAGCAAGATTTTTATCTTAAAGAGGACTATTTTCAATATCCGATGTGTAAAAGTATTAAATGTAATTTTAAGCAAAAAAATTTCAAAACTTTTTGTATAATCTACAAATTGTAATACAAAATTTGCCAAAGTTGTTGCCAACGAAATTTGCCAACCAATTTGCAAACAAGAGAAATATACTAAGAGTAATGCTCTGAAATTTAAAGAATAATTTATTTTATTTGAATAAGGACATGACTTTTATAAATTAAAAGGTTTCCTTATTCGAGCATGATTTTTATAAATGAAATGAAAGCACAAAATTTAATTGCTCTGAAAGCAGTTAAAAAAATATCGGAGTCCTATAAAGTTGAAGGGCACATAGATAATTCCTTATTTGATAATTTGTCCCTGTCTATAGGGAAATTTCACTACAACACGAAATGAATGAAATTATTTTCTTCGATGCAATAATAATAATAAAAAACACCCCAAAAAGTAACGAAAAAAATTACTATCTGGAACTATACTTCCTGTCACTGTTGTGGTATTTTTATCATTCTCTCCAGTTGAAATCTAATTGAAGGCATCCTGCTTTTCATCTTTTCGTGAAAATAGAATTCACAGAAACATGAAGCGAGTCCAGAATTTTTACAGATTTTAGAGATTTCTTTGACACATAGCCCATAACAGTTGAGTTCTTTTACCACAAAGTATTCCGACATACATCTGTAGGATAGTTTTAATACAACTTGTAGTGGCGAATTTCCAAATAGGTGGACGCGAAGGGGAACCGCAGGAGTTAGTTTAAAATCTCGTCAGAGGGTCGTTTAAATCAGGGGTCATTAGTCTAGTTACCAAATGAATGTATTTAAAAGTAATACAAATTATTTTAATAATAAAATATTAAAATTGTTGTTTTACTTTGAATTATTAAAATCATTATATTATTTAATAAAGCATAATTTATTATTTATTTGTAATAGAAATATTCATTTAACTGATAATGCAATTTTTCACTTGGCAGATCCTGTAAAAATCATAATTTTTAATACTATATTTGTTTGAACTTTGTTATTTCCTTATAAAATATTCTAATAATTAAATGCTTTTATTTGTAAGTAAGAATATCATTAACTGATAATTAAAGATAATTTTTCAAGAATCGTGTTACTAAATCACTTTTTTTTCATTATATACTGATTAAATTAATATTAATGCTGATTAAATTAAAAATGTTTTGAATTTTAAAACTAAATAAATTAGTTATTAAAAGGGGTCTTCGTAATGTCTAGTGGCCTAAGTCTAGGGCTAAAAATTGCTTAAATCCACTGACTGCATGGAGTGAATATACCATTTTATAACAAAGTTGGATGTATTTTACATTAGACCAATTCATGTATAACAGAACTGTTTTCTCTCACCAGGGCAACCTATTATTCTGGAAAGTCACGGAAAATGTAGTTAATCAGAAACTATACTTCATATCAATATTTGCGTGTTTCTGTTATTATTCTCATATGTTGAAATCTGTAATTGAAGGTATCCTGCTTTTCATTTTTCAGTGGAACTAGAATCCGCGGAACATAAGCTGGGTCCAGTAACCCCATTTCAGCGACATGGCACGCGAAACTAGAATCAAAGAGAGGACAGAGCGAAATGGAAAAATAGATCAATCAAAAGAAAACCATCTATAACATAGAAGCATATCTAATACTACAGGACAAACTTCGATGTGCACGAATTCACTGCAGTAAAACGAACGAAAGCACGTTTTACTTGCCCTTGCCACTGGAACCCTAGTAAGCTGTAAGAAAGTTGAAAAATCTCGAATTCAGTCAGAACAAAATCATTTTTATATCTATATTAGGTTTACTAGGACCAATCCATCTTCTATTTTAAGTCTAGATGAGACTGAAAGCTAATTAGAGACAAAAACGCAATTCTCTAGTAGTTCTGGGGTCGGTCGAAACTGCTATTTTGTCAAACAATGTGTTCATTTTTTGTTTAGAGATTTAGTCCTTCAGGCCACATTTTTTCCTAATGATGGTATATTAAAATAGTTTTGCAATTCAACACAATAAAATTTACTTTTTAAAATAAATTTGATTTGACTTCTTAAAATTTCTTTTGGTTAATTAATAACTAATTAACAAATCAAAACACTTCAATATGGTTTGAGATAATAAAAAAAGTGGAAAATATCTAGGTTTTTGTTCCAGCGGAAAATTTGATTAGAAGTTAAGCCATCCTGCTTTACAGCACTTTTATCTCAAAATAATAACGCTGCTAAACTAAAAGAAATTAATTGCTAAGGAAGTTTTAACATCTTTTGAGTATCTTGAGGCTACTCATTTCAAAACTAGTTACTTCTCTCGAATTGGCTCATTGTTTGAAATAATGAGTATTCTTAACGATTCAACGGTGTTTATAGCCACTAATGTATTCTGTTTATAATGTATTTATAATGTATAGCCACTAATGTATTCTGTCTCAAAGATAGGCTCATACTTCCAGTTGGAAAAATTATGTAAGCAATTATCTTTTATGTTTCTTGAAACAATGAACATATTATTGAAAAAATTACAATATCTATATTTATATATAGCCCCTGAATCTATTAGTCATACTCAATAAAATACTCTTGGCAAAGCAAAATTTTAAACAAAAATACTTCCACTCTTAATTAGCCAACAGTGACCGAGATCCGAAATTTTCCCATTTCATTATTTTAGGCCACTCAACGATCGCCTCGAGGAAGTGACATATGTTGATTAGTTAGTCTATTTAAAGGGTTTAAAATGGGGTGGCTATTTAAATGGTCTAAAGGTGTGTAAATAGTGATATTCAGAGCTTTATAATTCAGCCAGTTTTGGTAGCAGAAGTATGAAATTACTTTTGTTTAAAACGTGGTATGTCAAAATTATTTTACTAAATATGACTAGTAGAACCGGGGATTGTATAAACATTTAAACATCTTTGTTTTAATTAACTCTGAAAGCA
>JAPMOR010017487.1:540876-575712 GCA_026543865.1 Argiope aurantia
CTTTCCATATTTTTTTTCTTTGAGGATGGGAATATTTTTTTAGCAATTTAAAAGGGAATAAATATCTTTTTAAGGCCTTTTGACACAATATTAAATTTTCCTATCTTCATATTTTCTGTTGAGCAAACATTTTTAATAGCCTTTCATTCAACAAATTTAATTCTTTAATTTTTTGTTAATGTAATCAATACAAATAAAATGGAAGTTCATAAATAGTATTGCGATAGAGAAATTAAAACTAAAAATTTTGCTTTTAAGTACTATGAAAACGAAAAAATAAAATGGGAAAGTTAAACAAATAGTTTATTTAAAGGTAGTGAAGATTTCGTAACACTAAAATAAATAATTATTTTTTTTTTCACTGAAAGCTAGTTTTCCATGTATGGAAAGAATTATTTTATCTTTAATGTTACCATTCTTACTGAATGAGAAAAAAAAATGAGATACTTAAAACCATATTTCTTATTATAGTGCTAGTTATCATTCGCGAAGTTTAAATTAATTTTGTATCATTCCTTAAAAGTTATTAATTACACACACAAAAATAAACTTTCGGTGGTTTTCAAAAAATAATTTTGTACAGTATAGTATGTAATATTTTGATGTTACGTTAGTTAAAAATCATTTTACGCAATTGAAGTTCTTTTTTTTTTTTTTTTTTTGTCTAAAAATAAAGTTTCAGACCGTACGAAGATTTTGTAAATTATAATATTTTATATAAAAAAAAATTCTTAAATAAAAAATATTTTTTTAAAAACAAATTTATCTACATTTATTATTTTTATATACATGCTAGCATATTGCTAAAATAAACTTACCTAAAAAATATGTTCAATCTTTGCAACTTCGAATATAATATCTAGTTAATTGTAAAAGTGTAGTTTCGTGTTCAATTTTACCTGCTTAGATTGGATTTGTCTTTTGAAAATCCCTTACATCCAAACCAATGGAAAAGTTACAGTAGAAAATTAAACCAAACAAGCGCTAATTGAGAACCTGTTTCAAAACATTGTGATGATAATAGTAATACACAAGCGTAACATTTTCTAGTATCCTTTCCAAGCATGTATATGCTAATGAAACATAATGAATAGTAATGAAATAGCCAAGGTAGTGCTAAAGAGCAAAATAATGTGCTATCCGTTCTAATCCTCACCCGTTCGAATAAATCCCATCTAATACTAGATGTGTAGAACCAAGCGCAACGATGTGCAATAGCTGCTGTGATTACGTTCGACCTAATTACTATCGCTACTTTGAACTTCAATAGGAGACTAACATGTAAAATTAAATTAAAATTAACTTCAAAGTAATTTACACTATTTTGAAAAAAGCATTTAAATATCATAAAATATTAAAATGCGTTTCAATATTTTTATATCATGTTAATTTCCTTTAAAGGTTTAATTACTTAACCCCTTAACTGTGCACCCAATAATAATATATACTGGGCTTTAATAATCATATATTGCAAATAATAAACCGATATTATGTCATTTATTGGCATTACAATCTGATGGAATAAAATTTTTTTACTTCACATCTGTTATCAGATTATTTAAAAAAAAATTTCTACCTCGTCTTTCTTCAAAGAAATTGTTTATGAATTTTAGGATTCGATAAACGTACGATGGCAAATTAAGCAAAATAAGTGCTAAATAGGAATTAATTATTTAATAGATTTAGTATATAAATTTCAATCAAATGTTTTAAATTAAAATGGTTGCTTTTACTACTCTTGATTATTAACATTAAAAAATATACACACTCATTATATGTTTTCGTATTTAAGTAATGTCTGAACAATGTTTTAAAAGATGAAGAGAGTGAGGAAAAGGGAGCTCAGAGATTTCATTATCTTAGAACTCCTAAAGAGCTTAATCCAACCCTATTCTCATTAAATATAGGCAAAATAAAACTTCGTATGAAGCAATAGGAGTATTCAGATGAAATAATATTAATAATTTGAGATACAAAAATTTAAATAGGTCCAACTGTTACCAAATGGACCAGCTATATGAATTTTAACCCTTTATTTACTAATGGTATTTGAAAGTATCGTATTTGAAAGAACACGAGAAACGTATTTCCAATAGAAAGCAGTAGATGTCACCTAAAAATAACATTACAAATCTTTTATTATTAATTAAATTATTTTAACTAATTAAAAAAGTTTTTTCTTCTTCCTCGGTTTATTCTACCAAAACTTACCTCATGGTTCAAAAATAAGTTTGAAAAATTGATGGTAAAATAATTCGGTAAATAAAGGGTCAAGTTAATGTTTAAAAGGCATTTAATGAAGATGGCCACTGTTAAAAATTTATTTAATATCAATATAAAAATTTGAAATGAAGAAATTTTATACTAGGCTTTGAAATCAATCTTTAAATATAATATAAAAATATTTTTTTGCAATATTATATAAATAATATATAAAATATAATAATATATTAATTTGTAAGGGTAGATCCTAACTATAAAAAAATCTAAAATTATAGTAAAACATACTTTCGCGTTTTATTAATGACTGAACAGTGTCTAATAATTATCTTGAAATATTATTCATTTTTTAAATTTTTTTATCTTTAAGTAATAAAAATAAATGTCTTTAGATACACTTTAATGTCTCTGTGATTATTTCACCATTACTAAAGCATTCTGATTGGGATATATTAAGCTAGATTGAGTTAATTATAGGAAATAACACAATATTTGAATCAATTGACTTTTGTAGTTAATATCCAGAAATTTTGTTATTTCGCTTTATCATGAAAAGCTAAATACACTCTAATAACGAGATCTTATATAAAGTTATCTGAGTGGCACAGCATTTCGTTTACTTCCTCACATATTAAGAAACGAATTTACTTCCTACTTCTGTCATGAATAAATGACTAAGTTTGAAGAATGTGGGATTCTCACACAAACCTTCTTGTGGTAGTGGGTAACAGATACGAGACTGCAATTTTCCGCTCTGTGAGAATAACTCCTTATAGAAGAAAGCGAAGCATGTTGAAAACAAAACATAATAATAATAATAATAGTAAAACACTCCGGCTTCTAGAGAAGAAAAATGTGAGAAGTTGCTACTTTTTACGTTGAGAAAGTTTGAAGTTGTTTACTCCCCAGTCGACTTATCTAGAAGTAGAGCAAATAGATTAAGAGGGTTTTTTTTTCAACTAATCCAGTGTCACGGCAATGAAATGAGCAGTAAACAAAATATTTAAAGACACATTCGTGAGGTCAAATATCTCAGTATGGAGGACTTTTGAAGTTAATAAAATAAAGTGTGTTTTCGACGTGCAAACATGTTTTGGCACAGCTTAATAAGAAATTTCATTGAGTTATTATTGTTTATAAAGGTTTTAGCTAATGTAACAACTGTTTAAATGCAGGTTATTAAAAATTATTTGGCGAAAAAATAACATTAATTACTAAATAATAGGTAGCGATTTTTTTTAAATTTTAATAAAGCCAAAGATTTGTTATTGATGGTAATGATTGACATTATTAAGTTATCGATATGAAAATTGTATTACCCATTTGAATTAGAATGAACTATTTTTAAGAATAGTTTGAACTGATAATACTTGGTTTAAGCCACGAAAATAAAGAAAATTTTTCAGACTGCAAACTTAAGAAAAAATTATCTTTTACTATTTTTAAGTAAAAGCTAGTTTCGAAATGTACTGATAGTTAATAAAATATTTAATTTTGGGTCAACATTCAGATTATTTCCCATTTATATAATATTCTAAATTCATTCATCGTAAAAGGTGTGACAAAATGGGAAAGAAATAGCGCTTTTAAGGCAAAATGTTAGTCCTGAGAGAGGCCATGTGTTAGGTCTCACGGGAGAATGATAAAATATTCACTCTACATCGAGAATCAATCGTCTGTATTTGGTTCTTATGATTCTTCAGTCAATTCCTGCCATTTCGCAGGAAATCTTTAACATCTAACGCACTTTATACACTCCTTTATTCACTTTATAGCCTGAAAGGCACTCCAGGGTCTTGGAAGCGAGGCTATTGACCCATTAGTCTGACGCTATGTATAATGTATCATTGTATATACCATAGGATTCCTTTTCCTTAATCACATCTGAAAAAAACTTTTAAAACTTGTTCCCTCTCCATTTTTTTCGATTGATAGATTCTAGTGAATATATAATGATAATAATTATTATTATTATTAAATATTGAGCACACTTAGACCAATATTGTTTAAATCACCATAGCTTGGTTAACAAAATATCATAAGAAAACTAATTTCTGTAATTATAATCATTAATTTTTTTTATATAATTTAATGTCAGATGTAGAATTTGCTTGACGCAAAAGAAGACAAATGTTCAATTAAATTTCCGTATTATGTGGGGTGTTTAATCTTTAATACTGGAATAATTTCTTGGTTTACAAGTAAAATATATTTATTTTAAAACTAAGATAATTTTTGATGGGCCTTTTTCTCTAGTTTTATGTCATACCACAAGAAAATGCTGCAAAGTTTTCAAATTCTTCAATTTTGAAGAATGGTGAAGGTAGTTTTTTTTTCTATCCCATAACTGTGTAAATTGAAGGGAAATATTTTTTATCAGAGGAAAAGAGAAACTCCATGACAATCAACTCAAATATACTTGATAAAAGAATGTCATGCAAGTTTCAGATTTTTCGCTTTTTTGTTTTTATTTACATCAGTTTTAAAAGGTACATACTTCTGTGGCATTTAAAAGAAACAAGATTAATAATTATTTATTTCAAAACATTTAATATATGAATTGAATTAAAATTATCTTCCCTTAATAATACTTTATTCTTCTGTATTTAAAATGAATTGATTGTTCTGTATTTAAAATGCTTTGTATTTCCTGTATTAAAATCTAATGATTTCATTGAAATGCACATTTCCTACACGATAGGATGTGATTTCCTGCACGAGATCTCATATCAGTCAGTCAAAAGAGATTTAGCCAGTGCGGACTCAAGTATAACAGCTGCAGCACCTCACGCAGGTGAAAAATTCGACCTTTCCGTTTATCAAAACTTTTTTGTTTCTTTTAAACTCTTCCATGCTGAAAATTTGATGATCGATCGAAATAAATAATAAATATCAGGAAAAATAAAATAAAATGATGTAACAAGTAAAAAAATCAATAGAAAGGAGTTACAGAGAAACCATCATAAAATATATAAGGTCGTAAAATGTATGAGGAAAAGGACTCATTAGAGGTAAGAGACGTTGACACCACTCAAAATTTGAACTGACATATCTGTTGTCAATGCAGCACAGATTGACTTTTTGCCAATTTATAAGGTATTTCCCCCCTTCCTTTTCCTCCCTTTTTTGCATTTGCTATTTTTTAAATATTTGTCTTCATTTTGGATCCAAAAGAAACATTTTCTTTTTATATATTTTTCTATTAATTTCGTTTATTTCTTTGGTTAAAGGTCATTAATTCGAATAAATAAATCTCGTAATTATTTAAAAATAAATTTGGATAAAAAGCACTTAAAACTGTATCTTTACAGGTAAGTGGGTGAAATTTTTGCAGCATTCAAGGGAAAAAATGATGTTATTTTTAACGCGATTTTGCATGAAATAAAAAAAAATTTCCAAAATTTAGGAAATAATTTTGAACTAATGTTATCTGAGTTTCAGGTAGGTATGATGAGTGTGTGGGAGTGAAAGAATTTGATTTCAATTAAAGATATTGAATATTCCTTTTTAATTAAATTTCCTTTTAAATCTCGAAAGAGAATTTTTTTTTTGAGATTTAATAAGTAAATCTAAAAAAATATTTATTACTTAAGTAGTGGCTGAATAATCTAAAATAAAATATCGTTAAGATAAAAAAAAATAAAAGTTGTATGTCCTTATTATTTTAAGTTTCTAATTTTTTTAAATGAAATCTAAAATGCTTTGAAGACTCTGTAAGTGTAAGGAAATCATTCTTTCAGATACTAATATCAAAGGTATTGATAAAAAAAATGTAAAAATACTTATAATCAGTTCCATAGCGATCAACTTTTTATATACTTGTCATTTCGAAACTGTTTTTACGTTCAACTGATTATTAGAGTATATTTTCGTGTTTTAAAGATGTTTAGCTATGCAAGTAAATTGCGTCTGTTTCTCTTAGTATTAAATATAACGAATGTCTTTGACGAAGAAAAACCTCCAATTACAGGGGTAATTTTAGAAGAGCAATAACCTTGAAAATAGTTATCGTTTACATTAACGTTAGACGTAAGACTCACCCTAATTTCGAGCTTTAAAATTTGAATGTCTTCACATGTAAATTTAAGAAAGAGGAATTTAAAAAGCAACATAATAAATTTTAAAAAAAAAATTCTCATTATATATTTTTTTGGAAAGCGACACTTTTTTTTTTTTCAAAATGCATTTTCAGTTCCCTTCTGTACTGATATTTTATGCTTTAATTAGTAACATAAAATGTAAAGTGTTTACGTATTTTAGATAAACATTCTTCGCTTCCATTAACAGTAATAAAAATATTCTTTTACTTTTAAAAATCTTGCACAGTCCCCAAATTGTTATTTTAGAAATGTTGCAACCAGTGAGAAATAAGGTAATATTCCTGTTTGTTGTTGAAACATAAGGATTCTCTTAAAGTGTATATATAATACAAAGTGCATACTCGGATATTTTATATGCATATTTTTATCATACAAACATATACTATTATATCAAAATTCAAGAGTCACCGTCCAATTTATTTTTAAAAAATGTCGCGTTATATTCATATATAAAAGAAAGCTTTTAGCGGTTTCTTTTCTACAAGAAATGCTGAAATACTGTCCTTGATTTTATAAAAACTTGATATATTTTGATCATTGTTTAGAACCTAAATTTGGAAAACATTTCATTATATTCTTATGCCGTTTTTGGCTCCATGATGATCTGGTTAAATATTCATTATATCTCACAGAAAGTAAATATCTAAGATATTAAAACTAACTTTAAAAGAATCAACCTATTATTTTATAAACAGTGCAATGTTAAAAAAAAAATTAAAAACATTTTTTTTTCTTTTTATATCGTTTTTTATCAAGTTCTTTTTTACTAACATTTCCGAGATTAATATAATGTTGATCTGTTTCATGAAAACCTTTTCCATTTTATAATTTATTTTGTAGCTTCCAACGCTATATTGGTTGAGTTGTAGCTTTCTGCTCATTAGTGCAGCAGGAAGACAACCCTTTTTCCAGTATAAAAATGAAAACATCAAAATAATTCTGAATCGTATCAAATTCCACAGCTTTCGAAAAACTTTCCACTCTTTAGATCATTATAAAGAACTCTTTTGCAAAGAAAAATCGTAACCATATATAATTTAGATTTGTTAACAGAAAAAAAAAATTATAAAATGCTTTTATCTAGTGAGAAAATATATAAGTATAAGTATAAATAGAAGAAAACTTATGATTTTCAATAACGGAATCTAGTTTCCGGTTCCCTTTAAAATGCATCATAGTCTCCATATTTCGAAAAATCATGAATGCGGGTCACGTGTCTTCCCACGGACTCCGAGTGACTTCCTTACGTATTTTGTGTCGAGATATTTTCATAAATAATTTAGCATTCGAAACATTCATATCGCATATATCAAAGGAAATGGGTTTCCGCAAGTAACTTATTTATGATTTCCGATACACGGAAAGACTATAAAATCATATGAAACAAGTCACCGTATTGTTGAGAATCAATTTCGAATCTAAATTATGCAAGTGACGTCGTATCATTTTACAGGCTTGTTTCTTTTTTTGTTTCAGTTCCTTTGTTTTTATTTATGGCATATGGGAGGTAAAAAAAACACTTTTCAAGTCTTTTTGCTTAAAGGAAAATCGAAATTCCGTCGTCGCGTGTTTGGGTGTAGTAATATACTTCAAAAACATTCAGATAGTTTGTAACTGAAGTTTTCCTTTTTATGCAGATAAAAATACAAGAGGTCACAAGATTTCAATTATAAATATTTCCGAGCATCGGGAACTCGTTACTCGTTAAATTCCTCTAAAGAATGATGAAGGAAAACAGTCGAACAATCATGGTAAAAACATAATTTATTCGAATAATTATTCGATCTTAATTGTGAACAGAGGAAAACAATAGATTTTAACGGTTGTTACAAAGATCTAAATATTAATTTATACATTTCCAAAATATCGTAAATAGCATTTAGATCAAGAAAAATAGATAAAGGTTATAAAGTAAAGCGAGGTATCAATTTTACAAGATATTTCTCTCTTCTTAATATATTTCTCCCTTTTTTTGTAACATTTGTTTAATCGGGTTTTTAAATGCTCATGTGACCACAAAATTATTTTTTTTTTACTTTTTTTGTGTATGAAATATTTATGAGGAGAAAGTATAGCAATATTCAATAATAATAATAATAATAATAATCTATACTTATAATAAAGTTCAATGTGTGTGTGTGTGTTGGCGCTCTACAGGCAAGACCATTCAACCTACAGCTACCAAATTTGGCACGTTTATACCTTGGAGATCAGGAATGTGCACCTGGGGGTTATTTTTTCGAATTTTTAATTAGAATTTTATTTATTTAAAAATTAAGCGAAATTTTGGCGTGTTTCTGCTATAACTTCCAAAAATATCACCACACAAAAAAGATTTTTACATGAAGTTAAAAATAAAAATTTTATCTTTTAAATGATACTAATGTTTTAATCTTAAAATTAAATTTCTATTTTTAATGAATTTTTAAATAAATATTTTAACTATGTTTTTCAATAATTTTTTTCGTAAAAAATAAAAATTAAAATTAAGCACGTTTCGCATTCATGGGAAAAAATTAGCATTTTTCAAAGTGTTGCCATCACATTGATTAAAGCTCCAATTAAAAATAAATTAAATCTTTTTGGAAATTACATCTGCAAAAATATAATTTTCGGCACGTGTCTGTAGGAAATGAAACAAATATAAAACATTATTTTTTCTAAAAAATAAATTCAAGAAAAATTATTTTATGATCTTTTACACTCTCTATATTATTAATCCAATAAATCAGTTTTATTTTAAGGCAAGTTTTGTTTAATATAAATAGGATATCCATTCAAATCAGGGCCACACAGCTAATTTGTAAACCTTTAGATCTGCTAAAATGGTCTAAATGGAAAATGATTATATTTTATGTAACTTTATTCAATAAATGCTCTAATAAATAACGAATTTTTGATTTTACATAAAGCCTCTGTTGTGAAAATCACGATTAGCAAAATGTTCTTGAAACGCTAATATTTTAAATAAAAAGAGTTAATTTCCAATCAACTAAATAAATCACTTAAACTGACTGATTTATGAAAATTTGAATATCACTATTCAATAAAAAAAGGATAATTTTAGATTTTCCATCAATCGTTTCAAAGAAAATACGCCAATCAGCGCGCAGGTTTCTCGAGATTAATTGGCCTAAGATTATGAAAATGTTGAGTTTTTCTAAATTTTTAACATTCAAAACTTCATAAATAAGTCTTAGTTGATCGTGGAAAATATAAACATTCATTCATTTATTTAAAATTTGGTGCGTCCAGAATATTTCTCAGAATATGATACCTTACTGCATTAAATTTAGACTTCATAATTTTTGAAATATATTTAGAGGCCGGAATAAAATATTGTTATTGATTTTATTTCAATCCTTTTGAAAGCAAAACTGAATTTTATGCTGAATCTGAGAAATTTTTGTTGAATTATTCTTTGAGATATTACATAAATTATGAAAAATCTTTTGTAGTTCACATAAGACTTAAATACCGAGCGATTCTGTTTGCAATACTCATATTCAATAATAATAATAATAATAAATAAATAACAATAAAGATGATAAATAAAATAAAACGCTTGGTTTAATTAAAAAATATCTTTATATTAATTGCAATTTCATCATTTCCACTTTAAATTAAAGTTGAAGTTTTACCGGAAATGACAACAAATTAGCAAAATATATATAGTAAATTAAACGAAACGATCTAAACAACAGTATAAGTTTGGTATGACTATCAAAATTTGAAGATTAAAAATGTTTTGTTTGAGAATCTATTAAGAGACCAGTTACTTAAAATATTTAATTGAAAATTGTAGCGAGCGGTAATACTGCCGAACCGGCTGGTCGCCAAAGGCGAGTAGTAATAAATAAACCTAAGAGTTTGACGATCTTCCAATTTCACCCCTTCTTGAGTCCGAAAACCACATTCCAGAAATTATTGTCTTTCTTTTTTTGAACACAACTCAGAAATGCTTTGAGCTAGAAGCCTGAAATTTGGCATGTTGTCTTTGCATCAAATGTGTAGATTTTTCTTAAATTTTAAACAAAATCTATAGTCCAAGATATTTTCAAATATAAGTGAACATCTATTGTGTAGGTATAACGACTATAAACATCTAAATTGTAGGTATACATTAAATTTTTAATAAAGTCCATAAAATGTGCTCACCATCTATCTATCGGTCTGTACATGTTAAAGCGATAACTCAAAAATGCAAAGATTTAAATAAATGAAGTTTAGTATATGATCTTACTGAAATTACATTACTTTGGCAATTTTACTTCAATTGGTCAAAAAAAAGGAGCCCAAAATACTTATTCGTTTTCCTCGACTATACTACGAAGCTCAAAATACTCAAGTGCAGAACCGTGATAGTAAAAATCAGAGTACTTAAGGTCCCCAAATTATATACAGGGGAGGGTAATAACATCTTTTTTAGAGAGCAGGTGAGAAAGTTTCGAGGGAAGATATTCCTGCTGATTTTTGCTTTCTTTCTTCCCAAGAAGATTTTCATCATTATTACAGCTACTTTGTTTACCGGTATTTCTCAGAACCAACATAATTTTAAAACAATATTATATTTCACACACACTTTTATAATGAAAGCATCAATTAAATTGAGTGAAATTCTGCATACGCATGTACTATATTTACCAGTCTCTTAATGCAATCACTTTATGTTGGTTGATTTTAGAAAATGCATGTTATTTTTTATATGAAATGTACCTCTCTCTATATATGGATTAAATTTAACTTCGTTTGGTGATATTATGAATATTATAAGCTAAAATCTTTTTAAAGTGCTTAAATCTTATCATCACACTTCAATAAGTTGATGACAAAGACATGATTGACAAATTTGAAGTCTGATTTCTTCAAAGAACGAGCTCTTATGAGGTTCAACTTTTGTCATATACGAAGCATAGAGAAAGCTTTCTGATCGCCAAAAAATTCGAACTCAATATTTTGATGAATCTCCAGATTTCGGAACCAGTCTGAGCCCCAAAAGTACAATTTTGCCATTTTGTCTGTCTGACTGGTAATGCGATAGCACAAAAACTCTTTGACGTAGAACAATAAAATTTGATATATGCACTCTAGAACAAATTTATAGAGTTCCATCAAATTTTGAATAAAATACATTCAGAAGAAGTCTGCCTATTCTAAAACAAGTGAATCCGGTAACTACGAAACCTAAAGAGTAAGATAAAATTTGACACACTGGTTTACCAACCGACAAATAGATTTTTATTAAATTTTCAATCAAATATGTCAAAACCTCTAATAAAAAGAAATGGGTTTTATTCATGTTTAATAATTTTTTTTTTTGGAAATTTTAATAAAATCTTTTAAAATTCGAATGTTCAAACGTTTGGCTTCATTGGCAATAATTGGAAATTGAAATTTGTTTTTTAGGCTGAAATTACTTAGTGTAAACAAATTTAATTACTTAATTTTACAAAAAAAAATGCTATTCAGGAAACCTTTGTAAAAATACTGAGCAAGATCTTATATCCAGTTTTTGTATTCAATGTAAGTTATTAAAATTTTAAGCAAGTTTTTACTCTACGGTAAGATTACACATTGTGTAAAATCTGTGCACCTTTTCTCGAATGAGCTAAATAGGAAGGGAATCACTGTTGCAGATTTTATTTCCATTTCAGTCAGAGGTCAAAACCGTTTTTTCACAGTTATGCCATTCTGGTCGACGAAAGAATTCATAACTGTCTTAATAAATCTCAAATTCGAACAGAAGGCCAACGGCCTTTATAGAAACGGAGAGAAAGAGATGTGTTAAACTCCTGTTGGTTGGTCAAGAAAAGCGCTTTGTGATCGCTGTTGATGAAGCGTGAAGTAGAGGTTTCCTTCTATTCTTTTTCTTTCATTCTTTTTTAACGCCATTCTTTGCTACGGGAAGAGATCAATTTTTTCCATGAGATAATGTTTCTGACTGTCTGATCAATTTTTTTCCCCGGCAGGTGAAGACTGAAGCAGACATGACCTTGAAAAGGGGTTGCGTGACAGTGACATCATCTTGCTTAGAAACAACATACAATAACAATTGGAGAGTTACATAAAAGGTAAGCTATTTGGAAGTGTTTGCTGGGATGTAAAGGTGAAAAAAGAAAACGTTGTATCGTGACATTTTAAGGCACATATTTATTTGGAATTCATTAAATATATGCCTTAAAATTCTTTTAATAGTGAATTCCGATATCACTATTTCAAAATTAAATAGTCAGAGTGAGATATTAAAGGTTAAGAATTAAATTAGTTCTACAGATCTCCATTTCATATAACTAAAATCACTACTTCGTTTAATTCACATCAACTTTTAGTTAAAAGAAAATATGGAAATCTGAAATGAAGCTTTTTTTTAAAGCAGTTTTAAGGAAATAAATACAACTTGCGTTCGCTTCCTTTTTTAAATAAACAATTTTAACTTGCTTCTCAAGAAAATTTTAAATTACATATTTAAAATAAAAAACAACTTTTTAATGTAATGAAATGAGAAAATAAGAAAAAAAAATTATCTTTTAAGCTGAAAATCTTCAATTGTCAATCAAAATTCTTTCAGCATTATTATATAAAAATATTTTATAAAATTTGTTTACTAAATATAATATATTAGAGTCCAGTTTATTGCTTTAATACCCTTATTTTACCTATTAATTTAGTGTTGTATTTATCCTCTTCGAAAACAAAGATAAAAGAGCAAAGACATGAATTAGTATATTTGTATACGAAATCTTATAACGATTAATATAACTACAAATTTAAGTTACTAGCATAAGTAATTAAAAATGATACTCTTATAAAATTTTTGTATATTTTAAAATGTTTGTTTGCATTATTAACTTAATGATAGTTTACTTAATTTTTAAAGACTATTTGTTTGTGTTTTAAATTTTAATTTCACTTTAATAACCTACTAACAATTTTTGAAGTGTTTAACGTTTCTAGTAATATTTTTACTACAACAGAAATCATTTAAATTGCTTTGTTGAGATATTCATGAACCAATGTTTTATACCGAGGGAAAAATTGGAGGGCGTTTCAAGGCCGACTTCAATTTTTTTTTATCTTGTTAAGTTCTGCATAGAATAAGGTTTTTTATTTTCATTTCTTTTATTTCTTATGAAAACTGCAATTCTTGCAATCTTTCTATTCCTCGTGACATTGTAGTACTCTTAAAAGAAAACATTAAAAACACATTCACTGCCATTTTGTCTATTACAAAATCGCGATTAGATTGAGAGTAGTGGAGAGCTTCAACTCAATTATGAACTTTGATATTTTAATTGATTAAAGAGCACATAAAATTTGCAAGAGGAAATATGATATATTGATAAAACACTAGAAAGAACATTTATTTTAAAATGGCTCCATCTCTTAAATTCTTCCTTCTTTTATGTAGATAACGTTTTGACATACTCACATAGGTAAATAAATACACGCTTAAATTTATTTCTCTTTTGGCGCATTTTCGCCAGGTAGTTAGTTGTTGCTAAAATCATAAAATATCGTAAAATTAGCTGCAGTGCGAGTCAAAATCGGACTGATAAATCTTTGACCTAGTAAAAGAAAAGAATGAATTATACAAATAACAAATCCTAAGAGACTAGCGATATATATATATACAGAATGTCGGCTTATCAGATTAAAAGTTGACAGGAATTCTCTCTAGCTAACTTAATAATTTGTATGTGTCTGAGCATCAAGGTGCAGACATAACTAGAATACGAATAGGTGGAAAAAGGTAACCTTGAAATCCTTCCTACTCGTCTTCTTTTCTTTTTTTTTTAATTTCAATTGAAAAAAAAATCCCGCTTCGAATATCAGTCTTAAATTTCAGTGAGTATTGATCAAAGACTTTATAGATTAAGGACAATAAAAACCTTGTTTTTGCAGATTATTTTGACGATTCATGTATTTTCTTAGGATTCGAAGTTAATGAAGCATTTTGATATATTTGTGACAGTTATGTGATTAGAGAATATGACGAAAAAACCGAAAGATAAACAATCAGGTTCCAAGAAATCCAGACTCTGTTGATTGGAAACTTCTAGAATCAGAAATGCGATCTCTCAGTTTACTAAAGGCTATGGAACGAAACAATTGACGTTGGTAATACGTAGAAAGCTACAGGCAAGTTGACGCAAAAAGTCATGGCACTGATTTCTGAAGTTGCAATTGGATTTTCTTGAATTCGAATTGGTTTATCGCTTCGGATATCGGACATATTGTTTGGAGACATCAGATATCTACAGCTAGCCAATCAAATGCCAAGAAAATTTTATTTACGATTTCGCATACCAGCTCCCTTAGCCCCAGCATGGGCTAAATTTAATGACACCTGAAAATTACAAGGTGGAGTGATGTTAAGGCTTAGGCATTGAAAATGTCAAGTTTATAAGTTTGATTCCATCAAAGATACACTATTTGTTCTGAATCTGGTGCATTAAATATGACACTAAAGATCAAGCAATTTTATACTAGTGTAGACGATAAATATGGCTGTGAGGATGCTGGCTTATGTATCTTTCATGGCATCTGACATAATTCAAAATTACAAAGTTTGTCCCAAAAGGGCAAGAATGGTATTTCAAAGTGGAATGGCGATAATATATGTAAAAATGAGTCCATGTTATATCGTTTTCGTTACAGTCAACTCAACAATCAACAAATAAATTTTATTTTCATTTCTCTTCAAAATTATTTTCCTTACTTTTAATGTTTCTTTGTGTAAGCATTTTATTTCTCCATAAGTTCATTTGGTAACAGTAATACATTTATTACAAATTTCAATTTATTGTCGCAATTTATTTGATTCAAAAATAGTGTAATAAAAATTTTGTGACCTATGTAAAGATCCACTGATGACTTCTCAAATCCAGTGGCATATATTCCGTATTTTCATTTTATTTACGCAATTAACTAAGTAGTTATATTTTGTGCCATTTTTTACCATACAGAGAGCAACACTTTCAGTTTCTAAAGCCTGTTTTACATTATTTTTTTTTAACTAAACTTGTTTCATATTAGCAAATATGGAATTTTTTAATAAATGTTTCCCATCCAATTCCTGATGTTTGAGAGTTTTCAGATTCTGTACATTTGTGTGTTGGTTATAATAATACACGATTTTAATATTTTCATAATTTAATTTCCTGTCAATGAATTAATTTAATTAAAATTCAGTTCCAGGAAACAGACACTATGTGGTTGAAAATTAACAGAAAAGATTATATAAAAGTTCTATAATGTTGAGTATTATGAATTATAAATTAAAAAACTAAAAATTGGAAAACAGTTAGAAGGAAAAAGAAAATTCTTTTCAGTACTCTTATAAAAGTTATTTTGAAAATACTGTCTAATTAAATTTATTAATCAAATGTAATATATTTTAGAGCTTAGCATATATTTACGGCAAGTTAGGATTGACTCTAATACCTATATCCATAAAATTAGAAATATAATGCATCTGCTTTCTAATAGGATAGGTGTTACATCAGTCTGGAACCAAAGATGATGCATACATGTTGAATATTGGAAGAAACAATCTATGTAATGCTACATAATATTACATAAAAGGGTGCGAAATGTATTATTAGTATTTTCTATTCAACAAGTACGCCGCTCCTATTATGTGACAATCAAGTTGCAGTCCTTTTGGTTTCAACCAGGTGATAACAATCGCCCAGTCGGACAAAAGAGGAAAGGTTCTTATCAAAACTGTTCGACCAACAGGTGATCTGTTTTGTTGATAATGTAGAATGGCCTTCACTCTCAACGTAGTTAAGCAAAATATTGGGGAAGAAAGGTAGGGATAGTATGGAATGATGTAGTTGCAGGGAAAATTATATCACAAAGAGAATGCAATAATATTTTCTTCTTATATTTAATGTATATAAAATGAGTGAGTATTGAAAAATAAATTTATATTGCCGTTCAATTCAGTTGAGTAAATTTATATTGCCATTCAATTCAATTGATTAAATTTATATTGTCATTCAATTCAACTGAATAAATTTATATTGCAATCAATTCAACTGAATAAATTTATATTACAACTCAATTCAATTGAATAAATTTATATTGCCATTCAATTTTGTTAAGATTTTCCGTATTTTTATTATAATTTTTTTAATAAATTGATTAATATTTCAGTTATAATTATTTATTAAATTGATTAATATTTTTAATAATACAAAATTAATTTCGAATCGATTTTTCTACAAATAAACATTTAAAATTTTTTAAACCTCAACGTTAATCGATATCTGAATACTCTTATTAAAGATATTGATGTTTATTTTAGTCTATACAAAAACAAAAATTACAGAATAAATTTTTCTGAACTATTATAAATTTTCCTAGATAAAATATTTCTTAGTAGGTTTCAGATGAACAAGAGAATTTTATATTTTTTAAAGCGTTCTTGTGTATAAAGAATAAAGAGAAAGTATTAGAATTGTCATAAGATTCAATTGCGGGATTTTGATGAATTTCCCAGTTTCAGGATTCGAAAAAGAGCAGTTATTGTGACCTTGGAATGAATGAATGTTATCTTTCTTAAGACACCGTCTGAACGCAGGCCATTATTTTTCTTGGTCCATAAGAGTTAATTTTATTGGAGTCTTCGCTTTGCAGTTACACAAAATAAAACTTGATCAAACAAGAAAAATTAAAGTTGTCTAGAATTGTAGTTCCATAAAGGCACAAACATATCAAAAGCTGCCTGGAATATTTAGTGCCACAAGGACCGTTGGAAATGCAGTATAAAAACTGATAATCCTATAAATGCACAAATATTTTGGTTCATGTTAAACATAGCTTCGTGTACCAGTCATAAAACATGGTTTCTCCTCTACTGCAACATTTAAATCACTCTATTACGCAACACATTAAGCATCGCTTTATAACCTTAAATACTGAGCTATGAAGTCATATAATTTTTCCTTTTTTATTCATCGGGACGAAAATGAACAGGCTTTGAGCATTTCCTTCTCAATTATGAGATAAACTATTTTCTAAGCATAAAGAAACCTATAATATTCTATTTCTTTTCAATTCCTATCTTTTTACGACTTGCTTAAAGACACGATTAACATTTAGCTCATACTATTTAATAAAACCGGCGATGCTTGGAAATACTTTTTATATAATTTTTTTACAATACATACAATTTTTTTATTATATCACTAAACTTGTAAACAACCCTTGGGCCTTCGCACTTGCAATCCAATGAAACTAAAAGGTATAATAGTTTTTCTTTCTTTCAGTTCTTTTAGACGCTATTAAATAACTACTTTAAGCTAATAGAGAAGAATTTTGAAAGGTATGAAACAAATTTCAAAAAGAAAGATAGAGAAGATGTGAGTCTTACTGTTACTGCACTTCAAAATCGCCTGGGTGAAATTTTAAAAGAATTGATAAAAACTGAAAGAACAACTGCGCAGAGCTTTGGAATCATTGAAAAGGTAAAATTTTGTATTTTAAGGATGTATGAAAATATTTCTTGCAAAATAATTTTCTCCAAAATGACAGCAGAAAAGCGGCAAGATTTCAGCTAATTTCAGTTTAATTGAATATTTAATTAAACTTTTGCATTTTAAAAAGCTGACGGTCCTCTTTCTTTTGTTGAAATCAGCTTTGCCGTTTAAGAGTAGATGTGTAAAAGTGTACTAAATACATAGCTACAATACTTTTATTTATAATAAGATAACTCTTATTCAAACTCATCTTTAGAACTACTCCAACTGGGGGGGGGGAGGAGGACGGGACATACTTCCCATGGGAAGGGTTGAACTGTGGCCGGTGATAGCCCTTAGAACTCAAACCATAATACCCGCCAGTGTTGATGTCTCGGCGGTTATTCAGATTTATTCGTGTTTGGCGAGTCGGAGTAGCCGGTTAAGTTTAAGGTCATCTTCAGAACTAGCTTTTTTTCATATTGTAGAAAGCTCAAAGGTGATGATCTTCTTTGTTTTATAAGAGTATAAACTTTCTCAAGTACAGAAGGTACTCTTATAATTACAAAACATGTAATTAAAAAGCCGATTGTTGAAGTATAAACTTATGTGTACTTCTCAAGCAAAAGTGGTATAAAAAATATGATCCCAAGCAAATTGCGTAATAGAATTATAATACAAAAGTTGTACCGTCAGACATCAGAAAATTAAAATACTCTAATTTTGACAATTTCATATATCAAAAATTCTTATTCTCTCTTCACAGAAGTAACACTCAGACATTTTTGATGTAATTACCACGTGCTCTTCAAAACTAATATACGATTTCATGAGCATAACCGCGCGAAATTTCTCATTGTATAAATAAAGGACATAACATAGTACAAATAAAATTTTCAAGAGACTACAGTGAAGGACTCAATTTTAGCTTTCAAGCTCTAAATGCATTCTTTGAGCCATTATCTAATATTCATATATAGATTATAGGATTAAATGTTTTCTACTAATAACTTCATGACGTAGTTTTCGAAGTTGAAAAAGATGAGCACATGTGAAGTTGAAATTAATTCGCATTCCTGATGCAAACTTTGGAATATATTTAGAGCTTATTTCTGAGTTTTGGAGTAGGTCACGGTATTCACATTTCTTCATGATCAGGGCTAGATTGAGCTTAGAAATAGTAATCACTCTAAGCTAAAACTGATCTAAGCTTAGAAAATTTCAAACAAATTTATTTTCGAAATGTTTTTTGATTATTACAGTATTTTTTCTTTGAATAGTTCTTTGCAGTTCGACTATATTCCTTATTTTTTTTAAATAATTAATTAGGTACAAAAAAAAGGTCGAAATTATGATTTATAAAACATATTCACATAGGATAAACATTTGTCAAAATGAAAATTTTCAATAAAATGAGCAGTTTTGAAGAAATATAAGCGTTTAAGACAAAAATACATCAATATATAACTATAAATTTGAATTCAGTTGCCAACTCATATTTCCTATTTCAATCGTATTGAGAGTAAAGAAGTAAGTTCCATTCTGATAAAAGTTTAGACTTAAAAGAAATCAAGAGGTTTCAAATCTTGTTAAATTAATTATTTATCCTTCATAGATTAATTTTTAACAAAAAAAACCATAGCATTATTGCGCTACTTAATCCCTACTCTGTTTTTAATTCCTTAATTAATGTATAACCTTGATTTACAGTATTTTTCCTATTTTCGCTAGTAATTTTATTCATTCACTTCACACATCGAAAAATGTTAAAACCCATGAAGGTCATCCAGATAACAGTGCTGGACGAACTTCACATTTTAAAGGCCTCAAAATTATTCTTTCATTAAAGCCTTGCTTAATTTCTTTATTAGCCGCCCTGGACAAACCTACCATTGCTATCTACATCATATATTTTGAATACATATGTGGCACTGAATACTTAACTTCTTCTTAATTTTTAAGATTAAAATTAAAGAGAAGTCAGTCCTTTGAATCTTCGCTACGGTAGCCTATGCTAAGGTTTCGACATCATGCTAAGAAAGTTCAAATTAAAAACCCTTTTCCGATAAAGATCTACCGTGTATGAAAGGCTAAATGCCTTTAAGATAATAAAACTTTATGTCAGTTCCCACATCATGCATGAAACATTCTCCGGTTAATGCGGTGTGGAAATTCAGAGATGAGATTGACAACCGAGGCGCTTCCCTTGTTATTTGATTCAATATTGCCCAGTCCTTCCCATAATAGCCCTCGTGTTGCCTTAAACCGGGGCATTAATATGAATTAAATTTCTTTTTTATAAATTCAATAAAATGCTATACAGAGTAATAGAATTTAATCTTTTTTAATAGCATTTCTCAGCTCTTAATTTTTTTCTGATATGTATTTAATCTAAAATTCAACTTACACGGGTTTATTAATAAATAAAGGAATGCATTCTACTTTTCAATGTACAAAAACTCTGGTGTTTTATTAAAACGTTCTATTTTTATAATAAAGTCATTTTCCTGTAACATTGTTGTATTTTTCTTCGAAAGGCAGAATTCTGAAACTTAACAAAAGCTTTATTTTTATCGAGTTGCTATTGATCGAGCAAGATGCATCATTCTGTCAAAACAACTTGGAACCTAAACAACGTATGATATAAAAATTTTACGCATTCCTTTTTCGTTGTAGACATGGAATGAATTGTATTTTGAATTGCTTCGCTATTCTCAACAACAATTTTCTACGCCTTAACATCGTAAATGCAGTTTTATTGCTTTCAAAAATGATACTATCGCCAAATATAACCAAGAGGATGACGACAAAGCTTCGAGAAGTACTATTGTCCTTGGCGTGATTTGGCTGTACTCCAGGGATAGGATTAAAATACAGCGCCGATATTAACAACTGACCGAACACCTTGTCGAGAAGACACTTTATGGTTGTGACAGATAAATTGTCGCCCGGTATTTACACGATTCTAAAAATATTCTTTACGAATGGGAGTGATATTGCGGCGTTGTAGAATGATAGGATGAAATTGGTTGTGCAGATAGAACTTGGCAGGTGTTATTTTCAGTCCGTCTGGATCTTTCTAACGATATTTGAAATTCAAATATGCCAGGTGAAAAATATGAGCTTCTTGTTTTTTAAACCAGGCTTTATTCAGTATTAATGCGTTGTTTTGTTTTTTTACTTTGCACGATAAATTTAATTTTTCGTTTTTATGTGATATATAAATTCTAATTTTCGATGTGTATTATGTTAATTCTAGATTGATTGCTCTTAGTTGCTCTAAGTGAAAATAATTTCATGCTTTTTAATAATAAAATTTAACTATTAAATTAATTGTCTGAAAGTCATCGCTAAAATCTTTTTTAATATTTAATATACATGAACAAAACTCGAATTAATTATAATAAAACAAAAAACAGTAGAAAATAAAAATATCAACTCAGCGGTAGCCAGCCACGTGATGCTCTTTCCGAAAGGGTAAAAATTTGTTTATTATTAATATTCCTCAGAATACCATAACATAAACTATTATAAACAAAATAAAATTCTATTATCGTCTATAAATTTATTTTAAATAAAAATGAAAATATCAGTAGAACCTTAAGAGATTTAAATCTCTTTGGTTCTCAAAAAAAAATTACACACTGTATCAAATAAATTTTTGAAAACGCTTAAGACTAGATGTTCCTAATTTATTAAATTAAATTTTTTATTATTAAATTAAATTTGTTATTAAATTAAATTTGTTATTAAATTAAATTTGTTAAATTAAAATTTGTTATTAACTAAATTAAATTTGCTATTAACAGTTTTTAAAGAATGAATTTAAAATTTATTAAATACAGCGAATGTATAAAAATTTTATTATGTTATATTTATTTAAATGCGTTTTAATAAACATAGTGAAGATAAAATGTAATTTAAAAAACCTTAAAATATTCATATAGTTGGAATATCAACAATACAGTTAAAATAATATTCTTGTATATGATTTTCAACTCATCAAAAATTAAGTATTTCATCCCGAACCTTCTTTTTCTTCAGAGCGTTTGTGAGCAAAATTTGAGGAAAATCTCTTCAATAATATGGATTTTTAAAGTTTACAAATTCTTCATGAATCTTCTCTTTGATTTATATAGATTAGATTTTCCTTCAAAGTAATATTTTGTTAGGAAACATTTTCGCTCTCTTTTTATGTCCAGACTACCTTTTTGTAGGGCAAGTAATTTTTTGTATTTGCTTAACATAAAGTTTTGATACCTATTAAAAATATAAATCCATTTTTAACATGATTATTTGGTTGACTTATAATTTTGTGTTGCATTGTTAAGAGGCAGTATTATTCGCATAATATAGTTTTACATTTTGCTAATTTTAAACAAAATAGAGCATGAGAACTTATAAAACTTTACACATACGCTAATCACATTAAAGATCTAATAATTGTCAAGTTTCCAGTTTAATAGATTTCCGAATTACCAGTCATTTGCTAACGCTGATATTCTTAAATATGTTGATGAAATTTCTATTTCTATTTGGATTCAAATTTAGTATTGTTACTATATAAAGAATTATGATTCTTTATAACATTACATTATCTCTAAAAAACAATCAGAAATCAGATTCTTTCTAAAAGCATTTGTTGTTCGCCAAACATTTTTAAAACTAACAGATTTCGAGTTTTTTAGTGGGTGAGATCTAGAAATTAGAAACAGTAACAGTTCATTAAAAATTTTTTACAATAGAATTTCTTTAAAGAGCAATCTACATTACAGTACATTGAAAGCATAAATTATTCCAAAAAAATAGCAAATCTTTTATTCGTAACGCAAAGGATCTTTAACATTCGAATATCTAGTCAAAGAAGATTATTTCACTAAAAACAGACTTCAAATTTAAAAAAGTTTCGAAAACTATTTTATCTGAACATTAATCTAATTATCTGAAATTGGAAAATCAAATAATTTAAAACACTTGATAAGTCGAAACAATTTTTTTTGGTGAATTTTGGTGCTTTGATCGCGTCTAAAACAAACTGTGTTGTCAGTTTTAGCATAGTAAAAAATATATCTCGAAAATATGTGTTTGAAATTCTCGAAACAGATGACAGCTAGATGACAATCTTCTATAGTAAGAAAAACAATTGCTGTCAGCTTAGTTAATGCGTAGAACAGGTATAAAACATATCTGAAAAAATCAAAAGAGTTTAGAGAGTATTTAAAGAGGATTTAGAGCATATCAATGGAACGAAATCATAAAAAAAAGTTAATTTGTTCGACAAAAGACTTAAAGAGTCATAAAACATTATACTATGGCGACAAAACATGAATTAACACATTCTAAATATAAATAGGAGGTCAAAATAAATACAAAAAGAAGAAATAATGAACATTAAATTGCCATTTAGCTTTTAGGGAAAGCATTTATGGTTTAAACAAATTCTTAGTGAAAATATCAAGCCTTTGTCTTCTCAATTTTCAGTTTTTCCTTAAGGATGAAAAGATCCCAGATTGGCAGTAGTCTCTGACATATCGAACTGTGTGATTTCACTCACATGTCAAATCTATGAATGGCACCACTATTTCCATTTTGATGAAATATGCTAGCAATAAAAAATTATACATGTGATAATAGTTGCTGCCATTTTTTAAATGATTAAATTTCCGTTGCCGGATAGCATTCTTATTGCTCTTTCTTATGTTGTAAGCAATTCCAATTCATTTATTTGCAAGAATGTTTTTTTTATAATTTTGATGGTTGCATGTATTTAACAATTTTCTGCTCGTAAAATGAATTCTGTAGAATTATATAGATTTCTGTAATTTTTAAAACTATTTGTCTATTTATTCGTAATTGTAACATTTAGTAGCTTTAAAACATTTTTCATGCCTTTTTTTTTGTTACCAGAAGAGGCTTATTTTAAAAAGTAATTATCCTGAATAGTTGTTTTTAGGATTATGAATATGAACTAAATGAATTTGCTTCTGTCACATAGAATAAATAAAGATAACTTTTCTACATTCAAAATTCAGATTCAATGTTATTCGAATACGAAAATTTAAGCTATATTAAAATTTTTGAAAACAAATATAGGTTATTAAAAATACCTCAAGAGAATTTTTTTTAGTTTTATATTTTATTTTGCTCTTAAAAATTGTTTAATAAGTGTCTCTTCGGAGGAAAATAATTTCTTTTGGAGTGTTTATATATTTTTTTAATAATCAAGGAAGAGTAAAATCAGGATTATACTTTTTTATATCATTGTAAAATGTCGAGGGAGTCTTCTTTTATATTTTCATTTAATTAAAAATTCATATCATTATCAGTCACATTGCTCGTAACGTGCTATTATTGAGTTTCCTGGATATGGTGTCGAGTTTATTTTAGATTATTTAACAAAGTGAAGCTTATTTGATTTTTTTAACTAATGTATTTTAATATGTCTAAGATAGTTTGAAAAAGAATATACACTTCTTTTATGAGAATGATTTTAATTTAATAATTAATGTGATCTTTTTAATACAAGTTTGTTAAGATTCGATTTCTAAAAACTTATACTAATTTCCTTTATCGATTTTTTCAGCGAACCAATATGCAATTAAAATCATTCTTTAATAGCAGCTCTACAAGGTTGATCAAAGAAAAGGGCTTCTTAAATCTCTCTGCAACATAAATTTGTGAATGATATCTAGTCCCTTGGCAAATCATATAAAAATCATCCAGTAGACTTAATAGTTAAAATCAGTCTCGATTCTTCAATTCTTATTTCACGATAAAATCATTAAAGTTTTTATTTTTTTATTTTTATGGACATTTACGGACCGCAATATTTGCCCATTTCAACTCATTCACTTATTTTCAGATATATAACCGGATACGCTGTGTCTACAGAGCCCGTATAAATAAATGTCTCTATTTACTCACATGGAAATGTTCACTGTAAACATATTAATATGCCTTTCAAATATCAAGACTCCACGTGCAAATATCAGCTCATAACTGTTTATTCTACAGCGGCAGATGGCTTTCAGAGTTGATAGACACCGCGAGACATGACTTTTTTTTATGGCTCATAGATTTATTTCGTCACAAGTGGAAAAGTGGTTAAATTGTTTTACATAGATGACGCTTTTAAGGATTAAAATGTTTGTTTTTGCTCTTTGGCTTGGGACTGTTTTCAATAATAATCACCTGTGTCTATTTCAAAAGATAAATTACTAAATTCTTTCACAACATATATTTATTTTTTACATGCTTAGGCTGTGCGGTCGGGGTTTTTAATTAAACGTTCAAATTTTTGTCTTTTCGAAAATGATTTTGAAATAATACTTAATCAAAATACTTAATAACAATTTTTTACATTTTTTTAAATAGGAAAACTATTAAGTAAACATAAAGAGGATTTTTAATTATATAATTTGATTTAAAAGGTAATTTTCAAATTCAATTTTTAATCTTATTTTCCTAAATTGTGTACACTCATTTGCTTAGAATTACGGAACTGTGGTTGAAAAGCAATTACTGCAAAATGTAGAGCTAAAAATGAAAAAATATTAATAGCTTTTTATCTGAACGGAATATAAATTAATATGCAATAATAAATTGAATTTCATATGAACAAAAACAATAACGTGTAAAGGAGTAGAAATAAATTATCATTGTGATAGCAATCTATTTTGTAAAAAAAGGATCTTTCTAATCTCTAAATTGGAATGAATTAAAAAAGTGATTTTCACTTATCTGAAATACGAAATTAATTCAGATAAGGATTCTTACCTTGTTTTTTCTGCCCTTAGGAAAATGTATAGAAAAGGATAAATAGCTGAGGAGATGCAAAATATTCAAAGAGCCAATTATTGCAACCAAATTGGAGAATTTTCTGTTAGTTAAAAATATGAAAGGAAACCTTAAAAAATAGACAAAAGCAAGTCAGTTAAACGCAAGAGATTTTAAAATCAGTTATAAAATGTTCCATAATTCTCCTAAAGCTGGAGCAAATAAAAAAAAAACATAGCAGAGAGGCAAAATTAAAGCTGATATGAAATTAAATTTCAAGTGATAAACTACTAAATTATTTCACAACATATATCTATTTTCAACATGCTTAGGTTGTGCGGCTTCAATGCGAATGAAGCCATATGATGTTATAGTCATATAACTAGGTGATTGTGTATGTCACTGAATATCTAATTTTCTTGTCTTAATTATTTTTGACATCGTGCCTTTTTTATTGCAACGAAATTAAATTAGAACGCCTTATTTGAAGTATATCATACTAGAAAAAAAGAATTCTATTATTAAAAGTTAATGAGAATTCTATAACAAAACATAATTGAAAATTTAATTAAAAAAATTCATGCTTTCCATATTTTTAACAATTAAACTCGTCGAACTTCTTTTTGTCTGCAGAGGTCAGAACCAAACAGGCTGGAATTTCACATTCGTCCTTTGTTCTCACGAAACTTCCTGTCACGCATCCTGCAGCAGAATCGTATTTTTTTTTCACGATCACAAGATTATAAATTATAACGGAAAAATTGCAAAGGCACTTGTTCAAAAATCGACGTTTGACGCATTCTCTCAGTAAAAGCACAGCGATTCTTGCATTTTTTGGTTTGGAAAAACCAAGATGGTAAAATCCATGCGATATTTTAAAAGGATAATTATATATATATTTAATCTGATATGCACATTTAAAAAAAAGTTTTCTAAAAAGGAAAGTGCTTACTATTAAGCAGTAAAAAGAAGTAACAAAGTGAGTTAACTTTATAAGTCAAGTTCATGCTAAACTGTATACCAAAACAGTCAAATCTCTGGTTGAGGAATTTAGACATTTTGGTATGACTCATAAAATTATGTATAATCGTATCCGAGAAATAAAGCAAAACTCTCTGCAAAAACTAGAAAAAGGGCCCATATTAATGTTCAGTAGAATTCTAGGAAATTCGTCTTTTTAAAACCAAATCATGTTCACATAGCAGGTATTAAATTTCACTTATCAATTTAAATTTTTAATCCATTGAGTATGATGCAAGATTAAACAAGCGGCAGTTGTCTCCCCAACATTTCCACGGATATTCTCTAATAAAAGCGTTGTCGGACCGTCCCCGAAAAAAATTGTGAACTTCTGGACAGAAAAAAATATGAGTTAAGACATTGACGTACATTAGTACAAAATATTAAACTTTAATGTGAATTTAGCATTTTTACAGAATCTATTGTGAATTCCTTCGGAAGCTTTTTGGTAATTAATATCTGGCACCCAGTTAATAGTATCCGAAAACCGAATTTGTGTTTTAGACACTTTTTCTTAAACAATTGAATTAATATTTGACATGGAACTACAATAACTCACAAAATTACGTTCCTAATTTTATATATTTAAGTCATTTCTTTTTTAGTTAACGCGTTTACAGCCTCCTGAAATGAAAGGCCCCTTGTTGGATTTGCCTCAAAATTTCATAGATGTCTATATTATAGATGCGAACTCTGTGTACCGAATTTTATCCATCTAGCTCTCTTCTTTTTATAGTTATCGTGTGAAATTATATTCGAACAGATGGACCGGCAGACTTTCTTTGAATTTCGCTCAAAATTCAATAGAATTCTACAAATTTAATGTAAAGACCATATACCAAATTACATCTGTCTAGTTCAAAGTGTGCTTGAGTTATATTTATCAAAGACAGACATACAGACGTAATGCCAAAAATGTGTTTTTCGAACTCAGAGTAGTCTAAAACTTGCAGCTTCACCGAAATCTCGAGTTCAAATTTTTTGACCATTACAACATTTTCTCTGTACTTAATTTGTGAGAAAGTACAAATATGTGATATTACAGCTTTCGTTGTGAACAGTTCCGTTTGTTATATGACTATGACTCCATGGAAATTAATTCCATTGATATTTTCCATTGTTTTAAGCCTTTTCGATTGAAGAAAAATGCATTTAATTAGTCTAGCATTATAAATTTTTAAGTTTAAACTTTTTAAACTGTAATTATTGCAGTATACTAAGCATTAATTGTTTAGAAAAGTTTTAACAAAAAGAATTTTTATTATTTTGAGTCATATTATTAGTTAAGTGAATCAAGGGATATCGTATTCACATTCTATCCTAAGAATTATCGATTTAATAGGAAAATTTATTCAAAAAAGGGCATCAGAAAAATTGAATACGAAGCAGTGGGGTATTTGTAAATTAAACAATGCCAAGCACTTTACTCGGGTGGTATCGTTAGATAGGAGGAAGTTGAATGTATTATTTGATGTGAGGAGGCTGACAGGATGAGTAATCAAGGGATCATTTCACAATAAAAAATATATAGAAAAAAAACAATTGTTTTATCTAGATGCTCGAATCGTAAAATAAAATGTCCTCCATAAAACAATGTATATACCGAAACTATATCCTTCATTCCTTCTCTTCACTTTTCTCTAGTGAATTACTTCCTTTATTAATTTGAAATATTAATTATATTTTTGAGGATAAGGATAAGACGAAGATCATGCGAAGATGAAAGAAGTATTTTTTAAATTTTTGTCATATCTATTTCTCAAAAAGAAAACAAACATAAAAGAGCATTCTGACTCCACTACATCTCTGATGTTAAATGGCATGTTCAATTAAGTTTCTCCCGTGATTATTTCAATATGTCAACGGACTTCATAAAACATTAGCGAAAAATTATCAGGTAGGTATTTTGTTTTAAGGTAGTATTAAGGCATTGAGAGATTCCTTGAAAACTGAATTATTCTTCGAGTTATATGACATGAAAAAGGGAGTATTTCCAGTTTTTCTCTCTTATATGCAGAGTATATAAAGATATAATATTGCAATGACAGAGTATATAAAGATATATATATATATCTTCTAAAAATTCAACCCCGAGATTTTAAAGAATTTCCGCGTTTCAGATTTCTCTGAAACGGAAAAATACTTTTTTAAAATTATGTCCTTTGTCTGTCTACGAATTCAATAACTCAAAACCATTTTACACAAGATAGATGAAATTTGGTTTGGGGTCTTTACCCTACATTTACTGATTTCTATCAAATTTTGAAAGAAATCCATTTACAGGAAATTTATCTACCTGAACAAAACGTAAAAAGCTAGATAAAAAAAATTAATTCACGGTTATAGCATCTGAAATGCAGATCCATATCAAATTTTGAACAAAGTCATCAAAGGGTTAAATAACCGTCGGTCTGTACGTTCTCATACATATAAATGCCACAACTCAAAAAATGGAATAGTTAAAATTTGTGATGTGATCTTGCTATTAAAATTGTAGCTCTATGTCAGATTTCGGTTTCAATGGGTCGAAAAAAAAGGCATGCAAAATGACCACTCTGCTTTCTTTAATATACAACGAAGCAATAATTCGTATGTATGACACTCTGAAAATGAAAATCGGAGCACTTGTGACGTTCATCGATTTTCCCAAGGCCAACAATTTTTAAGCAAATTCAAGGAATAGCATCCTTATTATGGAGTACACGGGAAAATTTAAGAAAGCTTCCGCTAGTTTAAGTATGTGTACATAGATTAATAATAAATTCAATAATAAACTATAAAATTTATTCATAATTATTATAATATTTAAAGAAGATGTTTCCTGCACCAAAGGATTTAATAATTAAAATCATTTAAGCACTTTTCGTAAATTTAATTGCCGGACAAGTCATCATACATATTAATATCTTTTTTGAGTGAATAATAAATACAAAATATGTATTAAACACATCAAACGTTTTTGTATCCGATGCAGTTATTTCTTTTAATATTATTATGGAAAGCCTAAAACTCTTCCAGTAAAAATATGACTATCAAAACTGTAGGAAATTTCTCAAGTATCTTGTAAAAACCTTATCTTGAGTGTCTGTTTATAGGCACGTTGAAGTTGTTTACAGTTCTTTTTTCCACTGCATTTCTTCCTCTACATTTCTATAAGCAATATAAGTCGGTGCTCAAGAAATTTCGCTTACAAAACATTTGCAAGTTATATAATGAAAATCCTGGAGAGAAAAGAATCTTGACTCTCCTTTAATAAATCCGAAACCGAGAAAAACAGTGGGTGTGGTCTTCCCAAAACTTTCTCGTATACTCTAAATTAAAGGTGTTAATCCCAAACAACGCCTTTCATGGCATTGGTTTACAATAATAATGAAATAATAACTAACTAACTTAAAATCACATACTAAAATTCATACATTTAAGTCATTGCATTTTTGAATTATTGTGTCTACATGTTTCTGAAAGTATAGACAGAACAGGCGATCAACCCATTCTTGGATGTGGCTCAAAATTTGATAGATGTCTATGCTATAGATGTTAAATCTACATATAGTATTATATGAATATAGCTCAATATTTGATAGATGTCTATGCTATAGATGTTAAATCTACATATATTATTATATCAATATAGCTCAATATTTGATAGAAATCTACAAATTTGAATGGCCGTATACCAAATTTCCTCTGTCTAGCTCAGAGCGTTTTTGAGTTTTCTTTCTCACAGACAGACAAACGGACATTTTCCAAAAAAACTGTATTTTAAATACAGGGAAGTCTAAAACTTGGAGATTCAACAAAATCTCGAGTTTGAATTTTTTGACGATTACTATACTTCCTCTATACTTCGTATACGAGAAAATAAAAAGAAACTGAGCAGAGAAAATTTTATAGTGGTTAAAGAACACAGTAGAAGTAATCGGTTCTTGATTTATTTAAAACACAATAGTGGTGAGCACGAATCGAATTTAGGATTTATTGGTGGGATAAAACAGTCTGGATCAACTAAATAAGTGAATTAAAATAGTTCATATTCTCTTTTTAATTAAATTTTTGTACCGAAATATAGAAGTAGTCCACTTTAATCGTGATATAATTATATAATATGATAATTAAGCTCTAATAAAGCTTATTTCTTAATTGTTAAGGTATCCGAACACGTTCGGAGCACTTTTTTAGAAAAACATGGTACATACATACCTTAACCATATTTCTGGGTTTAAGACTATTCAAAATTAGTAATAAGATGTCAATATTTGAAATAAACATCAAAACTTTTTGAAAATTGGCATTTAACAGCATAAATTTAAGCAAATTCTTTAAAACCTTCAAATTGGCTACACCAAAAACTATTATTCTCATCCGAACAAAACTTATACCAAAGTAAACTACATAGTTTTCTCTAGGGAAAGAACTACAATCGTATGGTTATAGTAATAAGTGAAAATTTTAGAACCAGTCAAAGAATTTATCGTGAAATTTTTAGTAAATTTATGACGTTATTGTTCAAGCAATAGGTTGTAAATTAAAAAGTATTTCCTCAATCTAAATTCTTTTAGTTCATTCCCTATAAAATAGTATAAAGACAAAATCCACCAAATTTCATAGTAATATGATAATTATATTTTGAGTTATTTGATTTAAAGTGAGCAAAAAATAAGAAAAAATCAATTTTGAAAAAAATGCATTTAAAGTATACACTAACATGTTTTTATAATCAATCATGAGTGTACATACTTAAAATTCACCACATTTATAGGTTATACCTTCTTCCTCCTCAGCATTTAATAATTTCCCTTTTTTAATCATTTAATTTTTTTTCTGGCAATTTTTTGTATTTGGTAGTGAATGCCGCCTAGATTCGTATATTCTGTTTTGTCGAGCTCAGGAAACCCTCTAACTGCATTTGCACTATAATACACTCCAATAACCTTAACATTCAGTAATCCTATAAAACCTTCGTTAAAATGTATAACAGACATAAATGCCCCTAATCTGAAAGTTCGGAGCTCAATAAAGACATATCTAGGCATAAATTTCCACAAAAACACCGTTAAAATTCTCATTGGCATTTTTCATTTTGCTGTGCAAAAAATGTTTCGTATTTAAAACTAAATTTGTGTTTATACAAATTTTTAACATGTTTTTGGGCCTTTAAATCGGTACTTCTGGTTATTTAAACGTCCATTTCCAGCTTACCGATCATTACGAAAATATTTATATCTTGACTTCTAATTAATGTAGAGATAAAAGTAAACCTGTTTCGGATAGCTCGAAGACTGGTCTATCCAATAAAAGAATTTTTTTAAATGTCAATTTTGGCGAAAATCAACCTTTTCAATGTGTTCGGATACCTTAACTACAGGCATATATTTTCAAGTGGAAAAATTCTCTAAATTATGTACAGAATAATATTTTAAGTTACTTGCGATTAGAAAAGCCCTTCTACAAAAATAACAAACGATAAATTTATAAACTGTTTCTCAGCTCTATTATCTAAATATTCTTTAATAAAACTAACATTTTAGATTAAAAAAAACCTATATACTACTGCTACAAAACTGACGGGTTTAGAAAACTTTGAATTTCCTTATTTTTCCTTCAGCACGTGCCCCGAGCAAGTGTCTATCGTTTATTGGATCTTTCTCCATATAAATATTGAAATAATTTAAAATAGGAATATTTAATTCTAATAGTATAGAAATCACCTTGTGGGTCATGATGAGGGACGGCTTTTTATTTTCTCGTATACGTAGTATAGAGATAGTATAGTAATCGTGAAAAATTCGAGCTCGAGATTTGGATGAATCTCCACATTTTAGACTCCCTGAATTCGAAAAACATTTTTTTGGAAAAAATCTGTCTGTATCAAAGATAACTCAAAACCGCCTTGAGCTAGACGGGTGGAATTTCGTATATGGACTTTACATCAAATTTGTAGATTTCTATTAAATTTTGAACAGCATATATTCAGAGGAAATCTATCTGTCCTGCTGTTCGAATATAATTTAACACGATAACTATAAAACGAAGAGAGCTAGAAAGATAAAATTCGATGAACTGAATTAACATCTATAGGCTAGACATCTGTCAAATTTTGATCTACATCTAACAAATAATGGTCTGTTGGTCTGTACTTTTAGAAACTTGTAAATGCGATAATTCAAAGAAGCAGTAATTTTAATTTATCAAATATGGAATGTAATTTTATGACTATATGTGTAGTTTTGCGTCAAATTTTGTTTCGGTCTGTTGGGAAAAACGCATAAAAAATGCAAATTCGATGTTTGGGTGCTATTAACCCTATGCTAGGGATTAATCGCCAAATAACTTGCCAAGGATCTCCGAAGATTTAGTAAAAATGCTAAATTCATGCCAAGGGTTAATAGTTCTTTACCCTTGTCATTGATATTGTACGCCATTGCTATGCAAGGAGTTCTCTGGGATAATAGAGAGCGATATTATTAGAGTATAGGCGAGAAAGTTTTGAGGAAACTACTCCCAGTGGTGTCATATTCCTTTTAATAAGTCAGAAACTGAAAAACTGTCGAAGTACTGAATAAAAAGATCCATGATTTGTGGTCTCTAAAATCACAGTAGTGATCTGTACGAAGCGGACTGGAGACAAATCATTATACATTTCTTATCTTGTTGCTCCATACTAATAATATCATACGAATTTACCGGTTAAAGTAGAGAATTATTTAATAATTCTACGCTTCATTTAGTTTTTGATTAATTAAATTGATATTCCGCTTTATGGTTATATGAAGTCAAAGGTTCGAAAACCTCGTGATATTGAACTTAGATCAAATGACGAGTGTAACATTTGCTTCACACTTTTTTGACAAATTTCCATTCCACCCCCATTGAGAAGTTGGGAACAATGGCATGTAAAAAACATGTCATTTGAAACAGTAATAAGATTATCTCTTTAATTGTTCATTAATATATGATTATTTCTTGGAAAAATATGCTTTTATCTACCTTTTTTCTCATTATTTTCGATCACGTTGACCTAATGATAAGGATCAGATTTGAAACTCAATTCCACCGCAGAACCGTCTGCTAGAAGATCTGGTACATGTCAGTCCGTCCTGACCATATGCTCTGCCATTGGTGTCGAGCGAAAGTATGGAGAAGTGTGCGCTGGTTGAATATAGCGTCTTTGACATTTGAATATAGTTCAAAATTGCGAACTTTTCCCAAATAGCTCTAACGTTATTTTGAAAGAGGGCGTATATAAAACTAAACTAAACTAAAACATTTTCATTCGATATTCGATAATTCACTGTTACACCACCAGGATTTAATAGGATAATAGATAGCTAAAAATAATCTAACATTAATCTATGGCATATTTTAGTAATAGACTATTATAGTTAATCCGGAATCCATATAACAGAAATATTAAACTTCTATGACGCTTCTCGTTTAATTCAGATAAAAATTAATTAAAAATAGTTTCCTTCTTCGTTAATGAGGCCATTTTTTTAGTATCTAAATTGATCATCATCTTTAAAAGCAACCACAGAACTAACTATACAATCGAGAGTTGCATCAGAAATTTGAAGTGCTTATGCCCTGCATTTGTGTAATGATATTAATAAGTCGATTATATAAACCATAATAATGCACGTGCCTTTCTTAGTATCTCAAATTTTCGTTGCTTAGGAACGAAAAAAAGTGACAGCTAAATCGCAAGCGGATTAATTAAAAAAATATTTTTTATGCCTTCCCCAGGGCTGTTGCGCGATTAAATGTCCTGGATGTCCTCTAAATTGATATTAATGAAGAAATGGTTGAGCAAGAAGTGTAAAATAATAAAAAACAAAAAAATTAATCATATTTTCTGTTTATTTTAAGAATCAAGTTCAATTTTCACAAGGAAAATCCTTCTTTTTTATGAAGTAAAACTTTAGTATAATGGATTTGATCATTTTTTTTTCTTTACCTCGGTTTCTTTCCTTAAAGCCATTGATTGTTTTTCTTTCACATAAGAAAATTAAGCTTAAAACGAAAGCTCCAGATGTCATTTGGACATGATGTGTTAAGTAATTGCATTAAACATATTAGCATTTAATAGAAATGGAACTAATCTCTTAGCTCCTTCTCGTTCGATTGAAAAAATACATTTTCTTGATATATGCCCAAACATACGTTAAAAGTAATTGCTTACATCCTCAATCCAGAAAAATACAAGCATGTTATTTAAAATCAAATATAAATGTGTGTGTGTGTGTGAGAGAGAGAGA
>JAPMOR010017487.1:588588-683603 GCA_026543865.1 Argiope aurantia
ATATATCTTAATTCTTCTCATATTAACTTCATTCTAAAATATTCTTTTATTTCCTTATCCAGTTCCCGCCATTTTATTTGATTAATTATGCATTCAATGCGCGCAAAACTGCTGAATTCAGCAGGTTCTCACTGTCTGAGAGAAGGGGCAAATGTCCCTAATACTTGCATTAGAAACCTAAATTTCCCTTTCCTAAGACTATACGTGTCAAAAAGAAGGGAAAAATTTTATATCTTTATAGTGAACTTAAATAGTGAAAAAGAATTGCAGCATTTTTATAATAATTAAATGATATTTAATTATAGAGCATTTTTTAAAATTATAAATTAGCATTTTTAGGGTTATAAAACAATATATAAAGCTTGCAAAATAAGGTAATTAATTAAAAATGTAGTTAGAATAATTTTTTGAAATTTAAATAATATTTGCTTTCAGTTTGAATTCAAGTGCACGGCACCTATAAATTAAATGAAAACTCAAAATTAATTTTTTTTGAAAATGTCACAAAAAATATAGTGAAATCAAGTACGCCTAGGCAGTTGCCTATTTTACCTATGTAATAATACGATCCTGCTCATTCCCAACTAATTCGCCAATAGTAAAAAAAGACAGGCAAATGTGCCAAGCAAAACAACAATAAAAAATCTTACTTTTCATTCTCAATCTTATATAGAGAATTAATACCTAATCTGCTTTTCTTTAATATTTTTTTTTAATTATATGACTTCCTAAGGATGGTTGTGGCTTAATATTAGTCCCATGATCATAGGATCAAGGTCGCAAATTTCAAATTCACAGAAGATTTATCTTCCATATTAGTACTTAATATATTAAATTTTTATATGAATGAAATCAAGTAAAAACGCAATGATTACTCTCCTCCAGATACTAAGTAGTATTTCTTCAAATGAAAAGATGTGAAAAACAAGTTCAATGACGATTTTGCTGTTTAAAATTTCAGAGCTCTTGATTCCAAACACCTAAATTTTATTTCATATAATTTTATCCCCTCTGGGGGTACCTCGTAATTGAGGATGAGAAGCTTCCGGCATGGTGGTTGATTCTCTCCACCTTGGTGGATATAGAGAAAGATGGGGGTTGGCTCCTCCCATCGATGACGTTACATACTTCCCTAGGGAAGGTTCGTGCCGTGGCCGGTGATTGCCCTTATGACTCAACCACAGTTCGGCCAGTGTTGCTGTTGTCACTGGATTCAAATTTTTTTGTGTGCTTCAGAGCGGGTCGGAAGAACCGGTTTAAGGTTTAAGGTTCATAAAATTTTTACACCTTCTCTCATTCCCTTCTCATATTTTTTTAAAATTTTATTTGATGTTTTTTTTCCATTCAAATCCATCCTAAAGTGATCAGGAGCTCTTTACGCTGTAGGAACGTAATGTCTTGGTATGTTAAATTAGATCAAAACATTCTTTCATAAATTTTGTGTTTTAAAACTCTACTGAGTAGGTTATTAGCTCTCCTATCATATTTCGTCTTGAGATTATCGATTCAAATTCAGAAATCCACCTGCATGTCCCACCATTCATGTTATTGCTTGATATATTAAATCAAATATTCTTGCGTACATATGTTATTTATAGAGGATGGTATGAGCTATCCGATCATATTTCATTCTCATTCTGATTCTTGATTGAAATTCATGAGAACCATCTGCAAAAGTTGCATCTGTTATAATTTATGACCCAAATATTCTTACATATAATTATCCTGTTATGAAAATCCCTAATGTCATATGCCTTCCTTTAACTGATGAGACCGCCGCTTCAAACTTACGAGGTTTGACATTAAAAATTGTCATCTGCTTTTGTTTAAAGTATCTTGTCTCTAATCTAACGCATTAAATGAAATCAAATATAATATATCACTTTTCTGTATTATAATACTAATACATGTTCGCATTCTTACATACAAATAAGTTTAAAAATTAGAAATATTCAATTAATTAATTCGAGCTTAGTCCTTTCATACGAATTTAATAATTAAGATCTCTACTGCGTCGAAAATTCTATGAAATATGCCAAATATCTGACTGAGAAGAATATGGTATGATGGCAGATACCTGTCTGCGTCACTCGAGAAGGTGCCTACCTTTTCCTTTTTTCTGTAGAAGGCATTTCTTGTTCAGGAATGCAAATAATACGGAGACGGACGGTTCTTGCATTCACGGTTCAGAATTGTCCGATCCGTTCTCTAAAGTTCTCAATTAACTTCAGTTTGGCACGTCTCGCAATCAATTTGGAATTTAATATATTATAATCACACTGTTTTACATCATTCAAGAATTTCAAGGCCTAATATATTGCGATCTACCATTTTTTAATTATATCTTAACGCATAAAACCTTCATCGTAAGCACTTTTCAATGTTTTGTTTTTGGAAATTTTTTTTATAATTTTCTTTAGAAACACTGGAATAAATTTTTACAGTTCGTTCGGCATATGCATCTCGTCATTAAGCCTATCAGTTCGTTTCCTAATATATACAATCGTATTTTTTTAGAACATTTAAGAATTTCCATGCGCATAATCTAATGCAATCTACCATTTTTAATTATATTACTTATTAATTAGGCATTTAGGAGTTTTTAAAACTGTTACAGATTTACTTAGTAAAAACACGAAATAAATATAAAAAATGGCAATGCTTTCCTGACGACAAATATTAAAATAACTCATTCTTATTTTCTAGTATATGAAGTATACAAGGAGAAAATATGTAATTGTCACAAAAATTCTATCTGAAATTTTGACGAATGTCCCTAATCCTAAAAGAATCATTTTTTGAATTATATCTCATTCTTTATGAGTGTGATAAAACGATAATTCAACACTTTAAGATAGGCAGATTAAATTTGGTATGTTATCTTTGCACTAAATCTGTTTATTGTTATCAAATTTAGAGCCACAATACATTTAGAAAAATTTATCTGTCCGTCTTTTCGAGTACAAGCGAACAGAACTACAACAAAACATAAAGAGCTATATGGATAAGATTTGGAGCTCACTTAAGCATATGAAGTATAGATTTGTATTAAATTTTAAACTAAATCTGTCAATGAGTCAATCATATGTATGTCTATTCATTTGTATAGATGTATACTCTATAATTGAAAAACGCAATGACTTAGATAAATGAAATTTGGTATGTGGTCGGGTTACTACAGTTTTAGTTCTATGTCAAATCTTGATTTCAATCCATTGAAAAAATATTCCCCAAATTTCAGTATTTTACGGAGTACGAAAAGCTCATGTGCAGGATTTTGATTGTAAAGATGTTAACGACATTCGCTATCTCGCGCACAGTATATTACAGACTTTCAGCGACCAAAAACTTGATAAAATTCTAATCAATCGTTACTGAACAGACCAGCCACTGAAGTCCCCATTTTTCAAGTCAAAATTGCTAGCTCTAAATCTCTTAAACCAATTGCGGATCCTCGTAATAGTCGCTACAACACTCTTGCAGTCTTACTTTTCCGTACACGTTGTATAGGGAAAAAAAACAGTAATGGTCAAAAAAGTCGAACTCTAGATTTAATTGCTAGATTGCTTTTAAAACCTCTCTGGTTTTAAAAGCAATGAAGCATAAGATGCCGCAAATGCTTCCTTTTGCTATCTATACTAAACATGTAAAACAAATTTTTTTTAAAAAAATTTCATGTCATTAACAAAAATTCTTTTAAAAGAACTCCAAGACAACTGAAAACAATGTTACAGACAAGTTAATAGATAAGCCTGTATGTTTATCACAACATAGCTAGTTAAAGTCAGTGCGAAAGAAACTTGCGGGGCATTCTAATATTTGACTGAAAAATTACCATGAAATATCTCTATTCAAATAAAATTTTGCAGCATTAGGAATGCAAGAATGTTTTAAAACTTTAAACATTTCTGGAAACACTTACGACATAACATTTAAAAAAAATTTCCGATATGAAAATCTGAAAGGCAACAGAAGAGTAAATTTTGCAATTCATTCACTACTTATTTGCATAATAATTTCAGAAAAAAAAAAGTTGTTAGAAATGAAAATCAACATTAACACCTGCTCGGTCGAGTTGAAAGCGTTTTTATTTGTTTATGAGCTGAGTTATAAAAACTCGACTCTAAAAATGCTTATTCCTGTTTTTCAGTTTCCCTGAATAGTACTTATTTCTATTTTAAAAATATACTACCATCTATAAAGAAAAAGAATAGCAGTTGATCAATATTTGGAAGTAGAAAATCAGCCAAAAAGGGAATCAAATCTAGCTATATTTATCTTATAAAACAGCGCTAGTTTGGGGCAGGATAAAAATAGATCCACTTAGCGATCGATGGTGCATCTATATTTATTTATCCTACCAATTGTAATTTTGTATTTAAATACGAGCTTGTAATGTTCTTTCTCCAAATGCTCTTACTTCTCCAGTCCCGTCTAGAAGCGTAGGCAGTAATCCCGGATCAGACATCTGCGTTTGATTCTATATCTTCTTACGTTCGAAATAAGTTTCCAAATATACAAAATAGCATTTGCTTTCTCTTGTCTAAGATAGATTATAAGGGAAAAAATTCAACAATGCACCGGATTTTCTACTTATCTGGTGTATTACTTCTGTAAATTAATTAATTCGAGCTATATTTCTATTTAATTTGATTTTATTCTTTTTATCATTTTTGATGAAAACTAAAACTGGAATGTAATCTGTATAAATTCAGTAAATTCTAGCCTGTATAAAATCTCATATATTCTAGTTTCCTTAAGCTGACGATGAAAGAAGGTGATTAAGTCTATTTTTTTATAGAAAAGTTTCCGGTCCCGATTCTATATAAGATCATATTAAATTTAATAGCGATGCTTATTAAATTTGCAGAAACTGAAATGTTTTGTAGAATAAAAATTTAGATAACGGATTAAGTGCTGTCTTCCCCGTCTAAACTTCATCAAACATGAACGACTTGTTATCTTATTGCTTAATACAGTACATTGGTATTTGGAATACGGACTGTTGAAATTTCAAAGCTTTTCATAACTTTCATTATCCTTTTTTTAAAACTTATAAAACATACTTTCATTCGTTAACTAAAAGGTTGAAAATATTTATTTCATTGAAAATCTGTAGATCAAAACAAAAAACATAACAAGTGGATAAAAATTCTTTTGCCTAGAAATTTTATTGAAATCCTTATAACTCTTAAATTTTTAATAAATATTTAAAAATCTTCTTCCATGTGATATTCATTGCGATTTAATGTTCTTATAATATTTTCTATGTCGAATGTACCAGGAAAAAATTACTATATTTATATAGTTGCCTTTATTGAATTTTATCCCACGCCACCCACAAAGAAACACAGAAAAACTGTAAAAGAGTTCTGCGTTCATTCGGGGTTCTCACCCCCTGGGGGCACTAAAAGGAGTTGCCAGGGGGTATGCAGTTCTTCCTTGGCAATATGAACATAAGCACTTCGGAATATTACACAATATTGTTTTCAAAGCCTTAGGCTTTTATTTCCTTACTTGCAGGCTCGATAAATTATATTTTGAACTTCAGATTTTTCATAAAAATTTTCTATATTTTCATATATTTTTAGAAATGTATACTTTTTTTTAAATTTTTAACTACGAATTATTATTTGTTTTTTTAGTTTTAATTTTTATGGTGTATTACTTTAAATAATATGCAGTAACATAAGTAATTTTCCCCCCTCAAATTCACAGTCAAGGGGCGCTTGCCTATATGAAATCAAAAAATTAATCGAATAAGTGGCAATGGATTTCTGTGAATATGGAAATTTGGCAAGAATTTTAGCAAAAAATAGAAGTTTGATTACAAAGTTCCATGCTTAAAAATGTGAAATCGAATTTAAATAAAATCGAGTAAAAATGAGGATTCTGGCAGTAAAATTAAAAATAGTGTTTTCCATTTTTCTAGTTATTTGAATCTACATCTTGTGTATATTCTTCTTTCTTATCGTTCTACCTTGGCTATACCCCAAATCATTAGAAATGAAATGAAAATAAGATTGTGAGAATAAAACTGTCTGGACTATCTCAAATATAAGAAGGGAAGTTAGCTGTTTAATTATGGATAGACGAATTTAATTTAATTATGGATAACTGAATGACAAATTAATATATTTTCCCTCTAGGATATTTTTTCCAAAAGAGTAATGGTAGAGAATTTTTAATGGCTTAATGATTAAGCAGTATTTGTTCAAAATTGTATGAAGATGGAAAATTTCTACAGGTCTCTAACGTCCGTCAGGGAACTGTTTATATTATCGCGATAAAAAAAGTCTAAGGAATGGTAGAATAAAATAAAAGGTATCGATTCCTCGGTTTAAATAAATTTCATTTCTTTCAAGATAATCTTCTCTTTATGCAATACACTTCTGTCAACATTTTTTTCTATCGTCAACACGTGCCTTAAAGCCGTGAAACCTCTCCAGAGTTCTTAGTAAATTTACTTTCGTCGAATTAATGGGCTGGAAATAGGGACTTCAAAGAAAAATAGTAACCTTAGTAATAAAGAAAAGTCCTACGTTGTCATATCAAGTGAGTATGGAGCTTGTGAAGGCACATTTGTTGAATGTTTGCTTAACAACTCAAAAAAGTAATGCACTGTGAGAAGGCGCATTATCGTGATGCAAATTTTTTTTACCGCAAAGCAGGTTGTTTTTGACGAATAGCTTCATGCAAATTTCAAGCAAGCAAAATATTCAAATAATAACCTTTACTGACTGTCTAGCAGTTAAGAAGAATATTGTAATGTGCAACACCCCTACAATCAAAGAAAAGAATCATCATTACCTTGATTTTTGAGCGATTTTGACGTAGTTTTTTCTGTCTTGCTTTGCCTTTCAAGCGCCACTCACTCAATTGGTGAGTTGTTTCTGTATCAAAAACACGTATCCAAGATTAACAGTAATAATGCGTTTTAGAAAGGAATCAGGTTGAGAAAGCATTTCTCGAGGCACTTGAGCACGTTGTTGTTTTTGGAACTAATTCAAAGTTCTTGGAACAACTCGAAATGCGACGCGTCGTATTCTAAATGATCTTTTAAGATTACTTAACACGAAGCAAATAATATAGAAACGTGTTCAATAATGTCTGTTATCATCAAACGACTATCACCAAGCATCGATTCTCTGCCCTTATTTTTGGACCATTAATTGAAGTGGATGGTTTACCAAATCTACGATTGATTCTCTATCTCTAAAACCTTTTATACCTTATTATATAAATACTGTTGTTTTTCCTAAACAGTTGTCTTCAAAAGTTGTTTGCAACATTTCAAATCCTTTCGTAGCAGAAATTTCATTACGAAAACAAAATGTAATGTATGTTCCTTGCTCATCAACATTTGGCATTTCGGAAAATCAACAGAGTAAAAATTCTTATCTCAATAAAAAACCAAGTTTATTTTCAGACGATAAAATGAAATAAATTTATTACCGTTACCAAATGTTTACAGAAGAAGTAAAAATGTTTGATAAAAGTTTGCAGGTGATATCTGTAACGGATGTGTTTTAAATACAGCATTAAGGTCTCTTTTTTTATCACAGTACTATAATTCTGAGTTAGATATTTTTATGATAAAGTTTTCATCTTTGGAAATAAATATAAGGTACTTTTAATAAATTATTAATATAAAAATCTTTGACTAGACTTTTTGGTTCTTTTTCCTATTCAGAAATAAAAATGGATCATACAAATTTTCTTTGTCCGAAAGAGAGCGTTATTCTCGTGAGCCGAAATAACACCTGTGTTTATACACCATTTATCTGTAATCACATTCAATAACCACAACCTTTGAGATGGTATCTGGTAAAAATCAAATAAAAATACTAATTATCTCTTTCTAAAAAGCGAAAATTACGCAATCAAAAATTTAAGATGACACTGATATGTTCTGCTTTAAACTTCAAAAGAAAAAAAAATAATGGGAAATTTAATTTGGAGCATTTTGGAGGAAATGAATTTTCGAATAGAATGTTAGTTAATTTCAAAGCAAAATTATCTTGATAAAACAATCAATAAGAAATTTTCTGGTTGAGATATTATTAGTGAAAATTAAATGCAGAATAAGTGTTAAATTCAGTGATCTACACTAAGAAGTTAGGTGTAATGTTTTATTTTCTGGACTCTAAAGGCAATAAGGTTTCTTCTCTTTGATTCCTAGAGAGGCCAACGAATTTCTAAAAAAATTATTGTATTTATTTAAAATTCTATGAACAAATTTCATTTTTAAAATAAAATTTGTTCCTGAGAAAACTGCAGGGGGTATAACATGATTATATTACAAAAGTTTGACTAGTTTGCTTTATGATTATTAGAGTTTTTGCAACCATAAAAAAATAAATTAAAACCTGGAAGAGTTCTTCTTTAAGGGATATTTTTCAAGCAATTACTTTCTAAAACTTTTGGGCCCAGCTGTTCAGTGGACTGATAAACATGAATAACTAGCCATGGTACAATTACAGAAGCCGCTGTCTTCGAAATACGGAGCCTCGTGCAAGTGACCTCGCATTACAGCGCCTCGTGCAAGTGACCTTTTTCTTTCGTGGAGAAAAATAGGAACCCTGCTCTGTGATCAGAAATCTATAATTAAACAGCTAAGGTCCCTTCTTAATATTTGAGATAGTCCAGGAAGGTTTGAGTTACCAACAGAAACTTCAAATGCGTAGTTCATGAAAGTCTTTAATTAGATGAATGAAAGTTCTAAGATTTAGAAGAAATAAAGCACATTTTCAGTGAAATGTGTAAATTCAGTATACCTGAAATGCTGCCCAAATCATGGTAATTGGGATTATTTTGATTACTTAGTTTGACAGAAATATTTAAATTCCATAAAATAAAACTAATCTTTTTTTAAAAATTGGATTATTTCTATTCGATTGAGTTAAAGTCTCTAATAATTGTTTATTTCAATAATTAATGCTCTTAGCATCGATAATTGAAGACTAAAAGTGGTAAACAGTTAAAGGCCAAAAGAATTCACACACGTCAATCAAAGGGTCAATTGAGTATTTCCTTCTAATGGTGATAAACGCGAAAAGCATCTATTAGTCCTCTAAGATGTTCGAAAGAGTGTATGAAAAGGTCGCTAGGATGAATGTTTCTGCTGTTGTGAATATTTTTTTGCAATTTCCCACAATATTTGTTCTTTTAATCCTTCACAAATCAAGCAATAAATTATGTGTAGTAATATGAATATACAAAATATGTCTTGAATAAAAAATAACGAATGAATGAATGAAATGAATAACAAGCAATTCGGAAGCATTTTTTTTTACAAAAAATTAGTTTTAAGATTTATGTTTATTATTTGACCTTTTACTTTCTCGCACATAAAGAAAAAGACATCACTAGTTATATTATATGATTGTATAATATGGCAAATGTGAGATGTGTATGAATGTTCCCTGTAAAAAGGTGTTGTGCAAGCGAATGGGGTACATGAAGTAGCTAAGTCGGACTCTTGGCCCTAGTTGGCCTTACTGAAAAAACAAGAGACGCTCACTCAGCTTAAATCGTTGTCAGATAACTGTCAGCAGGCTTGTAAAATGCCATAAGTCACATAATACGACAAAAAATTCGAACTCGAGATTTTGATGACTCTCCACATTTCAGACATTCCAGAGTCTGAAAAATACAGTTTTGGAGTTATGTCTGTCTCTCTGTCCGTCCATCCGTCTGTCGATGAACAGAATACTTTCCCAAAACTCTTTGAGATAGACAGATGAAATTCAGTATACACCAAATGTATAGCTTTCTATTAAATTTTGAACGAAATCTTGTGCACAGGAAGTCTCTCTGTCAGGCTATACAAGTGCCCTCTATAATTACAAAACAAAAGAGAGCTAGGTAGATAAATTTTGATATAAATTTGGCTATTCAAAAAAAATACCAATATGTTCGTCTGTCTTAGTATAAGTTAATACTATAACTATAAAACAAAGAGAGCTAGATGGATAAAATTCGGTACACAGATTTAACATCCAAATTATAGATTTGTATCTAAGTCGGAATCAAATTTGTTAAGGGAATGGTCATTTTTCATCTGTATTTTTACAAAATCGCAGTTGCTCAGAAACGTAATGACTTAAATATATGAAATTTGGTATTTATTTTATGACAACAATTTTAGCTCTGTGGTAAATTTGGGTTCTAATCGGCCAGAAAAAAGGCGTCTAAAATATATATACCGTTTTTTTTTTTTTTTTTTTTTTTTGTGTGTGTGTGTGTGTGTGTGTTTGCATTACAGTATACCTGCGCAAATACTTTTATTCGAGAGAATGAGAGAAAATTTCACGGAAATCACTCGCACTGGTTATCATATCAAATCCGAATTAAAACAGCACTAAGAAATGTATTCCAACTCTTTTAAGCTAGTGAATGAAGATTTCAATTATTATAATATCTTAAAATCTTGATTTAAGTGTGCTTCTATTTAAGGGAAAGATTTTAAATACTTAGAATTTATGTAATTGATTTCTCTATTCTTAAATGTAAATTAAAGGTATTTCGTCACAGAAGTTTCAGGTAAATTAACATTCTATTACTGAACTACTTAATTATTATTACGTGAATTTTTTCAACTATCCTTTATTGAAAACTAACTGATAAACTCAGAAATCTGTAATAGAAATATCAGATATAAGGTATATTTAGATTCATTATTTTTACTTATATTCGATTAAAAGCATTTCTCAAAGGTTAGCACAAATTTACAATTCATTTTTGATATTAATGCTCAAGTTCTTAAATTCGATACCACGCTAAATTCGACGAATTTTTGTAATGTTTAGGATCATCACTATACATATTGTATAATTGTATAATAAGTAAAAATTCATTGACTATTTGCTTGATATACAGTATGGTTGGGTTTTCCGGTGAAATCCGGTTAATTTATATGAGGCCAAGCATCATTAGCCTTGCCTGATATAAATCTTTGTAAGTGCTTGCTTGACATTTGGCACATTTTATAAAAGCGAATCCCCAAGTCTAATTTTCTTAATATTCAAGTCGTGCATCAAAATTTTAACCACGATTCCTTCTGGTAGAAATGACAACTAACGAATGCTTGTCGGCTCTTGTGAATGACTTCATGCCAAGAAAGAAGCTCCGTCACAACATGAATAAATAAAATAAATTTATTACATACAGTTCAAAACAAAAACAAATTACAGTTTTTATTTTACTTAGAATATATGTAATTTTAAGTGTGAAATAATAGTTTAGTAGTTTTATATAGTAATATTAATAAGAGGAATTTCAAAAAAAAAATCATATTTCTCAGTTGTGGTCCTATCTCTGAAATTGTATATCCTTCGGCGGTTTTGCAGCTTTAGAAAGGAAAATAAAATTTGGCGTAAGGAATTTTTGTGCCTCAGAGAATGGACTGCAATTTACTTCCGCATTAAAAATTACAATCATTAAAATATTTCTCTTATTTTGAAACCCTGTTTTCTCAATTAATAAGTAAGACATGCTGGCATTACATAAAAATGCTCCATTACTCAAGTTACTATAACTTACAGTCTTACGCAAATCAACTATATCTGCGAGGATATAAATTAAGGTTACTTCCAATGTGACATAAATTCTATTAAGAAATTAAAAAAGATTAAAACTTCTTGTACAAATATTGTAGCATATTTTAAGATTGCTTCTTCTTTCTTTTCATTGCCTTTTAAAAATTTTCTATTATTTATAAAACTGATAATGTACAAGTTATCATTAATTAATATCGTCATATCGCATGTGCATATAAAAACAGTTGCAATAACAATGGAAAGTATTGTTGTAAAACATAATCGGAAATACTTTGAAAAATTTATGAAAATTATGGAACAAAAATTGTGCAGAAATAAAACTGATATTATTAAAAAGCTAATTTTTTAAAATTATAAATTATAAGCATGATTTGTGTACAGTAATGTACTCCGAAGTTATTGAGTAAAATTGATTCTTTTTTTAAATAAAAGTCTAATTAAAATATTGATTAGATCTTACTTTTTGAGTACCTATTATCAATAAGTAATTACCTGCTAAATATGGTAGCTCTACGATAGAGCATTTTGCATGATTTTTAATCATGGCTATAAAAATTAAACACGCCTCTAAACATTATCATGTTAAAACATAAAAGGCTTAAAGAGGACGAATTCATTTATAATTCAATTATTAATAATTATTGCTTGTCGCCTTTAATTTAATCGTAACAACTAATTCAATTCACTCAATTATTTGGTCTTAAATCATTTCCAAGAATACGGTATTCGTTAATGGAATTTTCGAAGGATGGCCCCATTTTTATTTATAACAATGTACTTCTAAGGTAACGACAAAAAATGTATACAAGAAAAAAAATATTATCAGTTTCTAAAAACTATCGAATATGATTTAACAGCAGCAAACAAAAGTGTGTTTTACCTTTGGAATAGGATTACTCGACATTTACGTGTTTAAAATCCTTAACAATACGTCATACCGTTTTTTGTGGTCATAGTTAGGATTCACAATCGAATCGTTTCTTGATGGCCCATTTTTCGACTACTGGTTTATGCTGAGCAACTACGAAAATGATGTAAGATTTTGAGTCGGTGTCACTGGCATTAAATGAAGTAAAATGCGCACAGAATTTTATTCGATCGTCACACTTTACGTCAACGCTTCGGTTAATTGCATAAAATCACTTCCTCGTTTCGCGAAAAGTATTAAAAGAAGCGAATCAATTTTCGAAATCTTATCTTCCTGGCTATTAAATATGTCAAACCCCATAACTTACCGGGTCTTTAGTGACACCTGAAGACAATAGAATTAAGAATTTATTGAATGAATTAGCATTTAAACTCTGATTATTCTGTCGCGTTTCATACAATATAGCAATTCTCTTTTTTTCTTTTGTCAGTGCCTGATAGAAGAGTACATACATCACATAGTTTTAAATATTTCCGCGCTTAATCAGTCTACTGTTAATGCATTGTGAATACTGACATACTGACTCAAATAAATATCTCATTAAATGCTAAAAATATTTTTTTTAATAATGTGATTTGTCAAATATTTGTGTTTCTTGGAATTAAAAGAAAGAAAGAAAAATAATACACATATGTAAAGGCAGAGTAGTGAGTTTTTCACACTTTTGTTCGATAGAGTCAATCCATATCAACAGATAGAACGTACTGCAAGTTAAACGCATCATATTAATTTGAAATCTGAAATGGGAACGTCGCTCCTAAAACCCTTCAATGAAAATATGGCGACAGTTTGGCGATATCCTATAAAATAAGTGCAAGTAAAAAGAGTTACGTTTTTTTTTATAAATATAAAATCGCAACAATGAACATTTTTAGTCTATTTAAAAAACTTTCTGATTCAGAAATTTATACCAATAAACAGAAACAATAAATACACATTTAGTTAAGAAATTTTCTTTTTTCGCTTTCTGATTCAAAATTAGAAAATAACAAGGTTTTCAATTTGGGAAACAATGTCCGACACACTCTTAAACAACTGAAAAACGCGTTGATAGATATAGCCAGTCACATAAACGCCACGATGTATATAAAATAACACCAACCAAGTATACAAAAAACATCTACTTTCATCATCGAAAAAAGATATTTTTCTTTTTTTAAAGTGATAGGGAATTTTTCCTCTTATATGTGCAAATATTTTATTTTTTAAACAAAGATTTCGATACCTGGAGAATGCAATAAATGTTATGATACATCTGCAGTCATAATCATTTTATCGGCAGCTTAATGCTTTATCAGCTGCTGTATAACGCAGTCACTGATTTAACCTGAAATTCATTCATCATTTTCCTACAAAATTTGCAATTTAACGCTTGTTTCATTTTCCATTTTTTTGTCTTCTTTATTTGCACGCTGCCACATGAAGGGAAATTCGGTAAATTAACTACTTAAAATTCCAGTTTATAAAAAAATAAATCCTGTCTGATTTATTTATTATTCTAACAAATTTGCTTACAAAAAAATTCTGTAGCAGGTTTTGAAGTTCAGAAATCTTAATTTTGATGAAATTTCACTTATAGGATCTGAAAAATACTTGCTGGATAGGATCAGGCAGTTTTTATACAGTCGATGTATGGTCGTTAACTCACTAAGAGTCTGTAAATAGCATAGTTAAAAGGAAATATCTTCCATTTCTTTCCCTGCAGCTGCAATTGAAATGGCAGGTGGAATCTTTTTTACTCTATGCTTTCATTTTCCACCATTAAGTTCGGAATCCGTCCTGCAACTTAAAACCGGAAAAAAGGATAAAACGTCGCATCACAGCATAGAACAATATACATTTAGATATTTCACGATATGCACAATGATGGATATTATACGATTGTGATGTCATATAAATTTATTGAGGAAAGTAGCAACAGCAATAAAATTGGAAGTATATTTTTCTTCTCATAATAGAGACTATTTTTTTTACACATTTAGATTTATTTTTTCTTTTATAATATCATAGATTTTTAGGTATTTTCGTTATCTAATAGTAGAAGAAATTCCAAGTTAGCTAAAAGCTATTGTACCGAATATGCAGGATTCATTGCCTTCATTAATTAACTAAAAAGATTTTTAAGACTTTATAATATGTTATTTGATGCCTTTAAGGTAGCTACAACAATAGCAATATGGCTTATATCATCCTTATTAGCATATATTAATACTGATAAGCAATGACTCGAATTTAAAGCTTTAGAAGTTTGTCAAACCGGTCTATAAGTTTTCATTATTTTCAGCCTGCATCGAGCAAAGAATCAGTTTAATTTTATTTAAGGAATTTGTTGTGTGTTGTTAATATTGTGGCAAGAAAAAAAAAATACCACGCTCAAAGCAGTAAGAATAATCCTTTTTATGGTCAAATTCGTTTACATGAAGTATTATCTTCGTTTAGACTCATTTTATTTTACCTCTTTTTTCCGAAGGTCAAATGATAATTGTTAATGATTTTTTTTCAACGCTCATTTTTCAGTATAACTGTAATAAGCAAAATTTAAGATGACACTGCAGCAAAAAACCACAGTAAGTAATTCCACACTTATCAAACCACACTATAGCCATTATGTCTAATTAAACTGTCTAAAAATGACATATTATATTTAAAACTAGCCGCCTTTAGCGACCAGCCGGTTCGCCAGTATTACCGCTCGCTACAATTTTCAATTAAATATTTTAAGTAACTGGTCTCTTAAAGGATTCTCAAACAAAACATTTTTAATCTTCAAATTTTGATAGTCATACCAAACTTCTATTGTTTAGATCCTCTCGTTCAATTTACTATATATATTTTGCTAATTTGTTGCCATTTCCGGTAAAACTTCAACTTTAATTAAAAATGTAAATGACGAAATTGCAATTAATATTAAGATATTTTTTAATAAAACCAAGCGTTTTATTTTATTTATCATCTTTATTGTTATTTATTAATTATTATTATTATTGAATATGAGTATTGCAAACAGAATCGCTCGGTATTTAAGTCTTATGTTAACTACAAAATATTTTTCATAGTTTATGTAATATCTCAAACAATAATTCAACAAAAATTTCTGAGATTCAGTATAAAATTCAGTTTTTAGTTTTGCTTTCAAAAGGATTGAAATGAAATCAATAATAATATTTTGTTCCTGCTTATAAATATATTTCAAAAATTATGAAGTCTAAATTTAATGCAGTAAGGTATCATATTCTGATAAATATTCTGGACACACCAAATTTTAAATAAATGAATGAATGTTTCTATTTTCCACGATCAACTAAGACTTATTTATGAAGTTTTAAATGTTAAAAATTTAGAAAAACTCACCATTTTCATAATCTTAGGCCAATTAATCTTGAGAAACCTGCGCGCTTATTGGCGTATTTTCTTTGAAACGATCGATGAAAAATCTAAAATTATCCTTTTTTTATTGAATAGTGATATTCAAATCTTCATAAATCAGTCAGTTTAAGTGATTTGAAATTAACTCTTAAAAGTCAGTGATTTAGTTGATTGGAAATTAACTCTATGACCACCATAAAATCTGTGCTTTCTCTTGTGGTGTATGCATTCTCCTTAATATCCGATCGAATAAAACATCACATACAAAAGTACTACATAGAAAAACACATCAAAAGTAAACATAACATTTCAATAGTTGCCAAAAACAAAAGAGAGAAAAATGCAATTAATAAGCAGACGATATTTAGAAAAATACAGATATTTAGACTGGAAAATTAAATTATCTGAAATTAAAAACACGCGCAGACGATATTTACAAAAGTAAAAATATTCAAACCTGAAAAGGAAAATATATGAGTTATTCCATCAATAAATGCCATAAGTTTGTTTACATCTTCATTATTTTATGAGTCATTAAACATCAAAATGGGTCCGGGACTAAATAAACACCCTGTATAGAGAGTGTAAAAGATCATAAAATAATTTTTCTTGAATTTATTTTTTAGAAAAAATAATATGTCATATTTGTTTCATTTCCTACAGACACTTGCCGAAAATTATATTTTTGCAGATTTCATTTCCAAAAAGATTTAATTTATTTTCAGTTAGAGCTTTAATCAATGTGATGGCAACACTTTGAAAAAAGCTATTTTTTTCTCATGAATGCGAAACGTGCTTAATCCTCATTTTTATTTTTGACGAAAAAAATTATTGAAAAACATAGTTAAAATATTTATTTAAAAATTCATTAAAAATAGAAATTTAATTTTTAGATTAAAACAGTAGTATCATTTAAAAGATAAATTTTTGATCGTTAACTTCATGTAAAAATCTTTTTTTGTGCGGTAATATTTTCGGAAGTTATAGCAGAAAGACGTCAAAATTTCGCTTAATTTTTAAATAAATAAAATTCTAGTTAAAAATTCGAAAAAATAACCCCCAGGTGCACATTCCCGGCCTCCAAGGTATACACGTGCCAAATTTGGTAGCTGTAGGTTGAATGGTCTGGCCTGCAGAGCGCCAACACACACACACACAGACACACACACATTGAGCTTTATTATAAGTATAGATTAATTGATATATTTGATCAAAATTTTATTTTAATTTCAACACTCTTGACTTATGCTCATTGTAATGATGTTCCATAGTTAAAATGAAAATTGTATTTTTTTAAATAGTTCTCAGCTGCTTAGAAATACGTATTACGGCATTCACATGTGATTCAATCATTAACATAATATTCTATGAGCTGTCAACTTCAGTTGTTGCTAATTGAAATAAAAAATTTTGGCTTTTGTAAAGAAATATTCAACAAAATAATATTCAATAAAGTGATGAAGGTAATAAATTCAATTAAAAATTATTTTGTCTTCATATACAATTAAAAAAACGGGCATTTGCCAATAATGACAAAAACAAGATAAAGAGTTAAAAAATCTACATTATCATGAAAGATATTTTGAAGTGAGACTCGAATTTGAATTCGTCATCTTCATGGAGAGACATTTATGTGGAATGTGCATATACATCACACTTTCTGATCCTATAATATTATTATGTAATGAATTATTCTACTGGTAAAATGACATATTGTTGTAAATAACGATAGACTATATGACAATATGAAGGAAATTTATAGTTGAAAAGTAATTGTATTTATTTAATAAACAAGTCATTAAGTGAAATGTTAAACAACGAAAGCATTGCATGTGATTTCTTTAAAGAAAAGTTTACAACTGATCATTGCATGAGTAGCGTTAGTTACATCGTTAGCATCTAAATTTCAAATAAGAAATGAGCGTGAAACTTAAAGTTTATCTAAGTTAAATTAACAATTTATTCTTTAATAAAAGTCTTTAAATACAGTGATATACATTTGAATCTAGGCTAAGTCCGGGTCATGCATTTCTCTAATAGTTATCATTTTTTAATATGAGAAAAGTAAGTCTTTGTAAATCAAATGAATAACCACTATCTCAAATTTAAATAATAACCTAAATATCCAGGTTTTTAATCTAAAAAGCTAGCCTTGATGGTGTTTATTTTTAAATTTCCAAGAGACATAGTTCTAGTAAAACTAAAATTATCAAATATGAATCATAGCTGATAAAAAACAGGCCTGAATTGACGTAAAAAGCATACCACTGAAACTATCAACAGACACATATTTGTTGGAGATATTCGATAAAAAAAAAGACAGAAAAATAGATTAAATTCTTTGAAAATTGACAACTTTAATCTTAATAAGGGAGCAATCGCGCATTCATTGGATTCCCACATCAGCATCGACCTTTTTTTTTATCTCTTTTTGCAAACATAGAATTGGATAATAGAACTGGATATAGAATTGGATAAACATTTCCTGCGGAACAGGAATATCACTGTTTACCAACAAAAGGAATTTATGTATTTGATTTCCCAAACGATATTTAAACTTCCATTTCTTTCCAGTCGCGTCATTCAGAACTTCCTCAGTCGCGCATAATCAGCCATAACAAAAAGTGCTTATTGATGCCGCGGCTGTATTATTTGAGCCTTTCTATTTTATACAGAGAAAAATAAATAGCGTTATCGGGTTGTGGGTTTGGTTCCTGAGGACCCTTTGACGTCACATATCAGTGGCAAGGAAAATAATCCTTCCAATCTGTATCGTCTCAGGGCGTCAGGGGCTCTGAGTCACGGTTTGCGAGGTTTCCCGTGACTTAGTGACGCGCGACTCGGAGTTTCGCGGCAAAAGTTTCGCTGCCAGCTGCGCGCTGCTGACGTCATCACGTGAGGTCAGTGAAACGACTCTGCCGTCACACAGCTAGTGCGGCTACTTCGCGACTGACTGCTGGAAGAAGCGCATCTCGCTTCTTCATTTCCACTTCATCTTAGTTTCGGTGCCAGTTCCGTGGTCCAGATTTCGTTCTCTTGGGGTTCTAAAAAGATATGCGTGTTTGTTAGTAAGTACTTCTTTTTATCGAATTTTCTTTAAGAATATTAGGGTAGAATCATTGAAGTAATTTGAGTTAAAATACAGAAAATCTAATTTAAACGTATGGAACCATATTTTAATGGTTAGTTTTATATAACATTAGTTGCGCTTTTTCTTACTGTTTCACTATATCTTATATTTCTCTTATGCGTGTTTTATAAATTTATAAAGTTTTGAATAATTTGTGAAGGAATCCTATATATAAATAATAGAAATAAATGAATAAAAATATGTTATAAACGATATATTCCGCCTGTTTAGGATTCGTAGTTTTTGCAATATCTCTAAAGTAAGAATTTTTTTATCTTTCTTATTTTTATGGTTTAAAACTAATGTCATTTTCATATATTTATGAACTGTTTATGAATGGAATTTTTTCAAAAGACGCTGAAAAAACGAAGAGCGAGTTGTTAGCTTTGATAGGAAAATTTTCTGTTTCTGAGCTTTAATAAAACCTTTTAAGAAAGAACACATTTTAAAAAAATAATTTAGAAAATTAGATAATATTATTATCTATTCTAGAAACAGAGTAAAATGTAATTTATTTTGTATTTCTTGATATTTTATAACAAATGTATTAAGACTGAGAAAGCAATGCAACAGATCGAAATATTTCTTAGCATTTCTACTTCTACATGAAAATGATTTTTCAAAAGCGGTTTAATTCGAAACTTTTCAAATATTTTCGCAAACAATTGCTTTTTTCTGAATTTTTTTAATTACATAGTTTAAATCATCAACAGCCTTATAGTTTGTTTGTTTTTAAACCCTGATCTCAAATTTCGCTTTTGCGTCAATGTTTGACAAAAAGCTCATTGCTCTCTTTCCTGACTTAGCAATTTTTTACCATTAGTTTGAATAATTTTCGTTCGAATTTTAAAATAATTAGTGAATTGATTTTGAAAAGAACTTGAGATTATATTTATTTCTTTTCTTGTTTATTATTTGATCATTCATTAATTTTAGTGTTTCCATGTATATACGAATTGAATGTTGAACCATGAGGATTGCTCAAAGAGAATAAGACTTAGTTTTTCAAATATATATATAAAATACTTTTATTTATATTTCCAATCTTCCTTTTTAATTTTACTAAAGAATATTTTTTCAATAAGTTTATCAAATACTTAATTTTTAAACATGATATTGAAAATTTTTTATATAATATTTTATTCATCTTAACTCTGAAATAATTCATGCGCTAACCGAGTGACATTATCAACAATTATTCTTCATGTTATTTGTCATTTTCTCATCTCATAATAACCTTTTCAGAAAAATAGCTTTCAATTTTATTCAAATAGGTATTTATTTTCATTGACTTTTGCGGTATTATGTTGAAAATTCTAATAGACTTTTCAAGACAAAATTGTTTCCTCTATAATAGTTTCCTGGTTAATTTTATTTGTCCACTTACGAAGAAACATTTCGAATACTTTTTGTTTGAATTCTCCGAATTCGAAGAACCACTGAACGATCCTTTTTATGGTTAGAATCAGTTGAACATTCAGTGTCATGTATTTTATAATTTTTTAAACCAGTTTATTGAAACTAAAATGAATAAATATAGAAAACCAAGTTGGATATTATCTATGGGTTACTTTTATAATATTTTTGATTACATAATATGATTGTTTGGATATTCATTAAAATAAATACATTATTAAAATCTTCCACTGTCAGTAATTGTTGTATGATTTATCTTATATAAATAAACATGAATTATTTAGACACCTATAATGTTAAATTTTTTGCATTCAAACATTAGATTTTTAAAAAAACTTGAGATTCAAAAAGAAATTTGAATGAAAGAAAATCTGGATGATGAATCTGAATCTTTTCATCAGAATTTTAATAATTATAAAATAATCTTCTCCTAGTTGTATTAAAATTTAAAAAAAATTGCATGTAAAACAACTTAGCTTATGGTTCAGAGCTTTCGTTTCTTTTGTGATAGGTGCATTAAAGAAACAATAAAACTGATATTCTTTCATACAACCCAAATTTCTTTAAGGAAGAAAGGCCCAACCCTATTATTAGAAAAACTGAAACAATTACGTATGCTTCTTTGATATAACTAATTGGAAAGCTGTTTATAAATAGCCTGTTGAAACAAAGATGTCGTCAGTGTTTGAAGGATTCATCAAAGAGCACTACAAACTCTTATAAACAATTTAATGCATTTATTCTTCTTTAGGGGAGTTTTAATTCTCAAAAAATGAATGAATTTCTTTCTGTTATTTCACTTCAAAACTAATATAAGAACGAAAAGGCTACTCTTAATTTGTTTCAAACACAATTTCAGATTTTTACATGGATGTTTCGAGACATTCGAGAATTTCGTCATTGCTTGTTTTTTTCATATTCAAAAACTGTTGTTATTTCTTTTTTTAAATTTCTGACTATATGCACTAAATATTAATAAAAACTGAACAAATAAATTATTATACATTACAGTTAAAAATAGTTATCGTCGATGAAAGGAAAGATTTAACCGTATGAAACAAAAATGAATCAGTCTTTCGTATTTGTATACATGGTAACATAATATTTATTTTACCTGAAGTGTTTGGAATGAAGATGGCTTTAATTTATTACTTAAATATAATGAATTGAATCTTGCTCAGAAAATTTCACCTGCACCATTTGTATATTTTATTACATAATGCAATTTGTTATGTAAGGATTTTTTTTAAAATTAAATGATGCTATATGATGTTTCTTTTATAAAGTGAGGAATTCCGTAAATTTTGGAGTTCCTCTCATTGTACCATTTTCGTAAAATGTTGGATAATTTGTAAACATAATACATTTAATCGCATGGTTTTTAAAATCGGACATTTGCAAAATCGATAGTATTTTTCGTCTATTTTCAGACGAACACTTTTTTAAATCTTTGTGATGCAACCTGTCTAGACAATAACGGTAGAACTGTCTCTTGGAAAATTCTGACTTCCAATATTTTCTATTCATTTCATGATAGTAACGCCTTGAGCATCGTAATATTATGAAATGTTGATTCTACATCCATAAGATTCCTGTCTACCATCAGAACGCTAGTAGAAAAGCAGCAGACGAGCTTTTGCATAAGACCAAAACTTTTAGAACTTTTCTTTATTTTTTCCAGCTTTCTTTAGAAATCGAAACGAGGTGGTGTAGAGAATTCCTAAAATTCCCTGAACCCAAGACTCAACGGTTAGAGATCTCCCACGGGGGAAATATCTTGAGATGAAAATGGGAGGATGGGTGGGGAATTCTTAACTTTTCTCTTCACTTCCTGTAGGGTCGAAATTCTCCCGGGCTTGAATTCTTTATTTAGGTGTAATATAATAATGCCTCAGGTCTAATGTCCCTGAATATGCTTTCGTTCGAAGCTTTTGTTTCTTTATGCGCTTACTGGTTGACGTTGAAACTCAAGCTTTGTCTCACTCTCTCTCTTTTTTTATTCTGTTCAAAAATGTAATATAAAACTTTACGTTTCTGGAAGATTTCGTTTTTGGTGTCTACCCTCGAGAAAACGGTAGTCTTGTTCCACCTTCGATAAATTGGGGGAGTTTTCTTCTTTAGTTCACCAAACTTGATGAATAGCTTTAGAAATTTTATGAAAATCTGTTAAATGGACCTCACATTAGAAAAATTTACTTTTACTGATTTAATTTTAACATTGGATGAAGGGATAATAAAGCAGCATGCGTTTATTGGCATTTTTGCGGTTTTTCCTTTCTTTTGCCTTTTTAAGATAGATTATTTTTGCCTGAAAAATAGATTTACGAATGTATTTTGCCTGCCATTGTTTAACAAATTAACTTATGTATTCAGATGTCATGCTAGTTCTATTCTTTTCTCAAATTATGGAAATGTATTTTTAATCAAACATTATGCATTTTTATTCAAGCTTTATAATGAAAGACAATAAAAATAATAGATAATGCGCATTTCATGAAAGATGTTTCTGGAAGGAAATTATAAACGTAATGATTTTATCGTTTGTTTTTAAAAGCATTATCGAATATTATTTTGGAGATGTAAAATATTACTTCTGCAGAATAACTTACTTTTGTTTTTATTCCATGAGTTTATAATTAGAAAATTTTCTCTGATCTTGAATTTAAATAATAATAGTAGGCTTCAGTTTCTTAAAAAACGTCAAAGTCAGCTTTTTCCGACGTACTTTTTTTTTCTTTAAAAAATTAACCTCAACTAATGAATTTTTTTCAGTGATTAAAATTTTTAATTTCAATGAGAATTTATTTTTATTTCCATTTTTCTGTAAATACTGTTTTGAATTGTTAACATTTTAATCTTATGTTCAGGATGAAGATGTAAACAATATAATTTTATTTGATAGCTGACATCCATACAATTAAAGGCAAAGAAAAGTATATAAAGTCAGGAAGAGTAATTGGGAACAAGGAGTAATTTGAAACATACACTACAATACCTACAATGAGGCTTTACCGAGTTGGGAAACATGAGTTTTCTTTAAGACACTCTACTGGAAATTAAAAGAAATTTTCCGCTTTTTTCAATAATATTTTCTAACATGTTTTTTTTCTTTCTTTAGTAGCAACTTATGCTTTAGTAAGTGAAACCAAATTTTTCATACATGTTATTAGTCGCTTCCTATATCGGTTATAAGCAAGGTAAGTGACTAAGTTATATATTTCTGGGATCTGTAGGACATACAAGTTACGAGTAAAATCCAGTTTTGAGAAACTTCTGGGAAACAGGTAAGTGTTCTCATTTATCCTGACAGTTTTGATCGTAGGATAAATGGGAACAGATTTTTAAAGTTAAAAAAAATCTATATCTCGCATACATTTGAAATACTTTATTATATGATTGTAAGTGATATCTAGGTAAGGGGTGCATTTCGTCTAACCATTAATATTTTTTTCGGGCATATAAACAACTGACTCTATATTAAAAAAAACTCTACCATGTGATTTACATATCAATTATTTTCACATGTGAAAATTGATTGTTAATAATGGTTTGACGTCAAATATGGAGGAAAGCAAGCAAACGTGATACTGATAGAGAAATTTGAAGATGATGATTTTGATTCTTTTCAATAGGAAACGGTGGTTGTGAAGATTGAAGAAATAATTTATCTTGAATAGTTAGTCGTTGATTTTTTTAACAGATATGTATATTTTGATCGACTACGTTGAAGATGTTAGAAAGATTATCCATTATTCACATGTCTAAAAGATTGATGGTATTGACAGTAACGAAATGGATGCGATAGGTTTGAAGAACACTAATTTGACTAAAGCAAAATATGTTTTGGTGATTAATGACAGTCTGCGATTTCCGAGTCAAATAAAAGCTGTATTGTTCAAATCCTATTGTTAAAATAGATTATTTTATGATAGTGTAAATGTCAAGAATACATAAGTTGCATAGGAAATTCAATGTTCTTAAAGCAGGTACTCTACTTTCTACTTCTAAATTGAACTTTTAGATATCACTCATTTTAAAGTGCATTTAAAGTCTTAAACATTTCCTTCTCTTGTATCGTGCAGTTCAGTCATTTCCGTTTTTATTATGTTTCATTTCCTGGCAAAACTGGAAACAGAATGAGTGCTAATTATTCGAAATTGAAAGTATTAAACAGTAATGTTAGTTTATGGACGATATTTCATGAAAAAGTATATATTTTTTTACTGAAAAGTAGTAAAAAAAATTGGAACAGTTGGGAAATGGTAATAAAAAAATTCTGAGGTAATATGGAGTAAATTCTCATCGTTTCAAATATATTCTCTTCGAATTTGTTCGTTGCTGTGATCAGAAACCAAAACACTTTTGATTGATAATTAAAAAATCAAACAAGAAATAAATTATCCCATTGACACGGTTATTGGGCTCGCATTCGTGCAATTAAGAAAGTCCCTGCAGCTCAGATTAGTTAATTAATAAACTGTTTTTTTTTTAAAATTGTTGTTTAATCAGACCTTCCGAACAAGATTATATACTCATTACAATTGTAGGTCTTTTTATGATCATATACGACCTTTTGAAAGGGAAAAAATAATAAGATTTGCAAAATTCATTCCCGATTACTCTAACTGACCTTATGTCACATTTGGAACTCAGTATTTATCTGGAAAGAAATCACTATTCGCTGTAATTTTTCATATCCTTTTTATGCTACTTCATCCAATATTTCTGCTATTAAGTGCCAGTACATCATCCCCAGTTTTCACATCGCCTAATAAATAGCTCGATAATCTTGTTAAAGAACCATTTCCTAGATGGTTCTTTGAGTGGTCTTATCGTATCTTCTTTCTGCGCTTAATAACTCATTAAGAAAGTAAAAAGAAGTCGCATAGGTTTTGACTACATGAAATTACGCCGTATCATGCAAAATAAATTAATAATTTTTAACTTACAGACCATGCTTCGAAACGAAATCATGAATGTTTGTGTGGTGAAATATTTTCGAAAAGATCGTTTCAATTTAAAATGATTTTTTTGGACATAAATTTAAATGTAATTTTCTGTATATTAACAAATTATATTGAAATGAAATATTTTCGAAAAAGATCGTTTGGATTTAAAATGATTTTCTTGGACATAAATTTAAATGTAATTTTCTGTATATTAATAAATTATGTTGAAATGTTATTTTTATTACGATGATTGCTTGAAAGTTAAAGTTATTAATTATATTTATCATTATTAACTTTTTTGTAATTTTTCTTAATAAGAATAATAAAAACCTTTCTTCGGCCGAATGGAAATCACAAGTTAAAAATTCAAAAAAAGCTAATGCTAAAGCTAAAGCTAAACTAAATTCGTTGTTATCAATGAATCAAAAAATATTTTAAAAGACGGAATATAAATATTTGAAATTGTAGATTGCAAAGTTATGCAATAAATGATAATTACGAAGAAACAACTCAAACATTTTATGATCATATATGCAATCTTTCTCAGATTAAACCTATTTATTTAAAATGTGCTTCTTCTATATTTGGCTGTTAAGGAAATTACTTTGAAATATTAAGCGCTGAAATATTTAATTACTATTATGATTTTACCTACATTTTAAATGCAAATTTGCCCGATTTTATGTTTATTCATATAAACTAAATTGAGTACAATGCAAGTGTTTATGTTAATAAAGAGAAATATGCAGAAATTTTCTGTTAATTTCTTCATTGTGTTGCAATATTTCACATATAATTAACATTTTGTTGATCACTGTCATCAGTTTTGATTGATAACGACCAGACTATTAATTATATGTAAATCCGTAAGACATGCATCACAAATTTACTTGAAATATCCCAATGCTGAAGAATTTTCAAATGACTTTTTCTGAAATTCGTTTTAAAATCACATTATTGTTAAATTTTAAATATACTATATACAAAAAAAAGAAACATTCAAGTCCTCCAAAATGGGTTTCACTAGAAATCAACGGCCAGTCCGTCATGTATACAAAAAGAAAAAAAAGTGAGAAAGAAACTATTAGTAAATTGTTTATTGTTGTTCGAGGCCGCATGTAGCAGCTAGCTGATTGAAAAAACCCAAGTCGGAAAAATAAATAATTACAGTCTGTGCAAAATTTCGCCTTTTTTCATGATTCTTTCTTTTATCTAAATTCATTGAAATTAAAGAAGTGAAAGTTTCTTAAGAAATACGAAATGCTTGTGTACCTTTTCATAAGAAAGAAAACAAAGATTAAAGAATTAAAAACATAATAATAATTTTTCTAATTCTAATATGGTAGCAAACTAGATAGAATCTGAAAAGGTCTAGTTTAAATTAAGCACTTAGATTGTGGTGAAAAATAAACACTGCGCATTTATATTTACTGTTTTTTTTAATTATTTTTTATTTTTTCAAAAGACATTGTGCTCTATTCCTTATTTCTTTTTTGCATAATTATTAACTGCAAATAAATTAATGACTTCTAAGTTACCATTAATGAAATGGTAATCCTACTAGATTATGTTTGCGCAGTTCAATGATTCTGTAATAAAAATTATTTGTAACGTATGTCTAATGTATTTTGGATTTTTATAATGAAAGTCGACGAATATAGTAAAGTATTTAGCCTTTGAGTTCCAATTATCAATCTAATTGCTCTCGATATTAAAAATAGTGTTGAAAACACATATACGATAAATTCTACTTTGAAACAATACTTTTTGATAATGAAAGTTTTAAAGGTATCTAGTTAAAGTGCACAGTACAAGAATGCCGAATTAAAGCATTCAAAAATAGTTTTAATGATAGTAAAAAAAGCGAGTAATTATTTTTGATACCTAATTTTTTTTAAGGTATCACAAAGTTGTTAAAACTTGTTAGAGGAAATCTTTACTTGGAAATTTTATTCTAATATTTTACAGCTGGATCGTTTTCATGTTGTTGTTGTTTTTTCGATAAAACAGCAGATGAAAGGAAAGAAAATTTTTAGAAGTCCCTAGAAACACTTTTTGCCTGTGTTGATAATTTATTTTAAGATGCTATCTTTTCCTTACAAACAATTGAACGTTAAGATTCAATTGTAAATGCTGATAAGCAACAACGCGTGTGCAGGTATTTTTTTCTTTCTTCTTTTTCTCGAAAGTGAAATTGCTTTTCTTTTTAGTATAAACAAAATTATCTTGATTGACGCTTTACAACTTAAAAAACTAAAAGTTTTAAATGTTGCTTTTCGTTATTACAAAATTTAGGGTGTATGACGAGCAGTAAATTTTGCTCACTCATCTTTAAAAATTCTTGCAGACTTTTCCTTTAAAATTTTTAATAAATGTTTTTAAACGGTATTTGAAGGAAATTTAGGTTAGTTTTTTTTTAAATGGAGTTTAATTTTTCCTATAACATATTCAAATTTATTTAGATGCCATCCTTAACATTTTGTAATCCATTGAACCAAATGTATTTTTTCGATTGAAATTTAATTTAATTTTCCTTTTTTATTTTATTTCCCCGATTTTTTTGTGTAGATATAATTCAAATTAAAACAATGCAGATTTAATGAAATAAAGAAACTAACTGAACCGCTCCTTATTATTTTTTGACGATTGTTAAGCATCAGTGAGTTGGAATTCAATTAACTGCTAAGCATTTTTTATAAAATAATTTTATCTGTTGAAATGCATTTTTTTATTAATGCACATCGCGCACCACTTCAATAGTTTTATTTACATTCAGGATGCCGAGGATTAAAATATTTTTAGTAAGAGCTTCATAGTTTATCAAAATTAACCCATTCAAGCATTATTCATGAAATACTTGCTCTTCCTTTTTTTTTTTTTTTTGCACTCTTCTAAGTATTCTGTGGAAATTCCTTTCAACATTTTTTTTAATAATCTGAAGCAATTTTTATTTGTCTTTTTTCATCAAATTCCTGGAAATCACTAAAATTCCAAATCACTAAGAACCAAGAATAACTGATATTATTAACGTTTATGTCTTCATTTCACTTCTTTCTTGTATTTTTAAGTCTTCTTGTTTAGCATTGTAATAAATGAATATTATCCTGTCATAAAAGATATTTTCATATATTAAGATTTCAGAAAGTACGGATATTTTCAAACTTTAATTTAGTATCTTGTATTTCTTTGTTGAATTCAATCGTTAATATAAATCTAATATGTTTTAAAATCTTTGGAAAAATTTCCCGATGTACTGGCATAGTTAGATAGTGTAGGAGTTCTGACAGGGGCTTCGAGAAGGGTTCTTAAAAATATGTATTTAACATAATACTTGTTACAAAAGTACTTAAAATATTTAATTATTCTTTATAATATTGTTATTGAATTTATTAATAATAGTAAAATTTAACATACTACTTATATATATATATATATATATATATATATATATATATATATATATATATAATAAGTGTAATGCATCAAATCGGGACCACCTACGACTATAGGTTCTTGGCATTTTGCCAGTCTGGGCACCTTCTTGTTACGCTATTGCAAATGTACATAAATTTACACTCTTAACTGTAATATGATACTATCGAAGGCGACTTAAGCTAAAACCTGAAAATCAAAACTTAACGTAATATTGACCGGAAAGTCTTAAATTGAAAATCCAGATATCTTTCTCGGAACTTATCTGTATCTATCAAGGAATTTTCATCCAGAAAATCCAGGCAAAAATTCCTTAAAAAGTGTCCCTGTGATATTGTGGATTTAAAAAAAAAACACAGTGAAATTAAATAAGAAATGTGTCATCCTTTAATGAAATGATAAAATGATTATGTCTGTGATGGATGAAATCAGTAAGAGCAGTTTTCTGTGTTTTTTTTTAATATTACTATTGAAGATATCTACAGAATTATTGATAACCGTTCTGAGAGTATTGAAAAGATAAAAGGCCAATAATCCCTTTAAGTGATAAACTGTTAACTAAATTTTTAACAACCGTCTAATTAATAAAGCCGATTTCAGATTCTCATTTTAAAAGATTTAATCATGTTGTAGCTCAAATTCTCCCTGAAAACTCCTCATCACTCACTGAGTTCCTCATCGCTCACTGAATTCCTCATCGCTCACTCATTATCTTAAGCTTTTATTCCAAGAATGCATTTAAATATTAAGCTGTCTTCAGTGCACGTAGGACAAATACTTTCTTTGAATCAAGGAGAAATCCGAAGATAATAAATATTGCGAAGCAATTAATGAAGATAAGATTATAATTAAGTTGATAAAAATCCATTATAATTTTTTAATGATTTCTTTGAAAGGATAAGTTATATTTGATTTACTATTATAAGTTATATAAATAATCAATCAAATATATCTTTTCATTAGTTCTGTCTTAAAAGTTTGGCAGATAAAATCTTTGATGTTTTTAGGCTATTAAATTGTGTTAGCAAAGGACAAAAATTTAAGCTTTTATTGTACCTTAAATGACCAAGAAAAAACTTTTTTCCCTTTGTGGAAATAGAATGTTAGAAACATCAGATTGAAAAGAGGTTTTAGATTTCATGTCGTCGTTAAAAAGGCTTTGAATGGGGTTCGAAAAGTTGAATACAGCATATTATTTTTTTGTGGATTGATCGAATGTTGCAATCTCATAAACGAAAAATAATACATTTAGATGATTCTTGCGTCAGATGGCCAGCATCAGCTACTATCTTTTTGGGTTACCATTGTTATTATAGAACAAGAGAGACAACTTCTTCTAGATTATTGACGATTGAAAGAAGTTGCGCAAGCCTGATAAGACAAGGTTTCTATTTTCGCAATTCTTGACTGAGAATTTGTGTAAACTGCGTCAACCAATGCATTTTTAACTTAGAAAGTTATTCTCTATTAACATGGCTGCAATGTGTTGTATATAATATATTTCTTGTGCTTGGTGCACTAATAATTGAATTCATTTTTAATTTTTAGCACAATTGTTGATTAAGCATGAATATTCATGTATAACAGCATGTCTTAAATCAAGTGGTAATTTTTTGTTACAATTAGATAAACAAATAAACCTAAGGCACGAGTTGCATATTTTCTGGTACTGTACCAAACTGAGTTATCTTATGTCAATTCAATTGAATATCATTGAATGAGTAACATTGCAGATTTTGTTTGTCGTAATAACTCTCTATTTCAATGTTGCGCTATAGAGTTTTAGGAGTAATTGAAGTTAGTTTTGAAGTTGTAGTTTGGAACTATAGTTTGTAAAAAGGAGTTGAATAAGATGATTTGGAAGAGTCCTGCTCTTACCTAATAGCCTGGATTTACGAATGCTGTACTTATACAGAATGAACTGCTAAGTCCTCCTGTTCTTTATTATGTTGAATTTATACAGAAACTTAAGCTTTTTAAAGGCGAGAAAAGAGGTAGCCTGCTATTATGAAATTTGACAATTGAAATGTCTGCATTGCTTATTATATGATCTACAATTAAGACTTTACTACGACTAAAAAATGAAGTTATGGCTCTTCATCGTTGTATCGAAATAAAGATCTGTAGTTTGCAGATAATATAAAAAGTTTGAAAAATTGTTTATAATGCATAATATAATAACAATTACCATAATATAATCCTAAAAGGAACCAAACTAAAATTTCTGACCAAATAAATAACCAAATAAGAAAATTATAGATCTGAATTTATCACAAGTATTAGTTTCATGTACAATTTTCATGTATTCTTCGTTTAAGATGTTTTATTAATTTTGATAGATATCATTGCTTTTTTATGTTATTTCTGATTTTTCAAACTGAGAATCGATTAAATAGAGAATAATGAAAAAACGAAGGGGAAAATATGGTCCGTATACCATTTCTGGGAATGCAACTTTAGGAAAACATCCTCAGATTTTTGCTTTCAGAGCCTGTTCTCTCTAGTCATTTCCTACCACTATAATTAAAAATACAAAGACTTATTCCTTCTGTTCAACTGTTTCTCTTTCTTTAATAAAACCTTTAGAAATGCATCTAGAGGGAAACATTCTGCTAACTTGCTTCTCATGACAAACCAAGCATGCTTCAACTATTCAACAACTCAACGATATTTAACGACTAACACCTTGACCTGTTTTGTATAGTTGGTTGATTACAGTGAAGGACATTTAAAACAATAAAATGAAATTTCATATCATTTTAAAATCGTGACATCTTGACATAACACTTTTTTTTATCTTACATCTCTGAAGTAAATGATCCTAGTATTAATCATGATAATGTCATCAACTAATAAAAAGTATAATTTAATATTTCAATCACAAATTTAAGTTGTTTTAATGCTTTTCACAGTAAATTGTTTTCTATAAAGGCTGTATTTTAGTGTTGAGAGATTCACATTCAACAATTTTGCAACAATTTCTAGAAAACTTTCGTTAATAAACAAAATTATACTCATAAATGTTATTAAAAATTTCTTTCTGTTCCTAAATACAGTAATTGTCAAGTTATGCTTTACTCTTTTCCAGATAAATTATGCGTGCATAATATCTGAACACTATTTTTGTAATTTTCATAAATGTATAAACACCAAAAATTACACAAATGTTTGATGCATTTATAGACATTTTTTTTTTGAAAAATAAGTCTAATCACATCTTAAGTCATATTCTCAAAACTTATTCTTGTTTTGTTGAAAATTAACTAATTTAATTCTGTAACGCATTTTTATTTACTTTTAAGTTTTGAAAACATTCTTTTTAAAATTTTACCACTATTTTTAGTAAGATATTCGAAGTATTTCATTTATTGATTGCTTGGCTAATTTTAAAATTTATTGACCTCTCTCATCATTATTATTGTGAAATTTTTTCTGTAAATATTTATAAAAACATATGTTCATTAAATTTTGAAAATCGATCAGTATGGAACAAATGTAACTTGTTTTAACGTTTCTATGCTTATGAAAGAAAGATTTTCATATTTTTGTGCATTGAAGATTTCTTTATATAGAAGTACCATTCAGCAGAAAATTCCGAAATTCTTTTGGATGGAATTCGTGATATTTAATCATTGTTCTTAAAATGAACAATAAAGCGCTAAAAGCAAACAAACAACGTTATCGTGTTGCATATTTAGCTAAGTGAGTCAAGAAACTTAGAATAATAGAACGTTGCAGATAATAACGTGAGACATCGAACACCGTTAACCATTCCGTTACTTTCCACAAGTGTAAAACAAACTTTTTCCGGTATAAATCATTGATAGATACGCATAATCGCATTGTGCGTCAGCTTAGTAGGTCATAAAACACAAAAGAAAAGCTTTTAGAGCTGCTCATTCAGTTTAATAATATCTTAAAAAACAGTTGCTAAGGACTTGACATGTTTCGCCAATGAAAATTTTTTTTTGAAACCCCGGTATGTATGAGTCTGTGAATTACATATGTTAACATTGGTTCTTTCAATTTAAAATGCCTTTGCTTTTATTTTCATAAATGTCGAACATTTTTAACGACAGAAAAATGCTTAAATCCAGAAATTTTTTTCCAACTCTTAGTGGAAAAAAACTTACTTCTAAAATTTACTAATTTTAAAAATTTTGTTTAGTATTTTAGATAAATAATATTTTCGTAAGAAAATGAAAAACAAAAAAAAATTTAAACGTATATTCATAAAAACAGTTAATAATTTTAATTCATCTACTTCATTTCTTTCTTATTTGTAATAAATGTAAAAAAAAGATTTTTCTGATATAAATTTTGCACTATTTAATTATAACTTATTACATTTTCTCGTTATTTTAGAATAGCAGAAAACTAAATTTATTATTCGTTCTTGAATTATAATTTAAAACACGAGTTATTTTAAATTATTTTCAATTTAAAATTTTATGCTTAGACATTTATTTACAGTTTTATTTATAATCCTGTTTATTACTTTTTTTTTTAACTTTTATCGTGAGATATTCCAAAACTAATTTGAATTTCGTTTTACTTTTTATTCAGTTATGTTTGTCTGCAATTTTCACTTTGATTACTTACCATTTTTTACAGTTTAATATTCCAGATCTGTTTATATTTTTCATCTATTTTTCTTCACTTTCCTTCTATTAAGAAATTTCTCAATTTTATATTTCAAAACACCTTTTTCCTACCTACATCTTTTGTAAATTTACTGATGCCATTACTACATCATTTCCTCACAAATACCGGTGAGAAATGTTTTCCTTCAAATATATTCCAAAAGTTAGCGAAGCTTAAAAACACATCATAAACCTAGACCGAATTTAAGATGTTTATTACTTAGCGCCATTTGCACTCACTTGCCTTTTAATACATGAAACTAGACGAATTCGAAAAGTTTTGACTACATTTTCGCAGATTGCAGTCTTCTGGCAGAACATTAAATATAATGTGTGTCCTAAATCTCAATAATCTTTGTAGAAACAGAGTTTTTCGTAATTAACTCTTAGACAAAATCTTTTTCGAAGATTTTGAAAAATCATCGCCATATTGTTTAACTTGAATAGTTTATAAAAGCTCCGAGTTAATTGAAAACTTGGCATCCGCCAAATGTTTTTTCGAGGAACAAATGATTTTGGGTGAAGAATTGTTTGCAAGGTTTTAAGATGATGTAAAAAGTTTTCCGGTAATTTTGAGCCCATTTAAAGCATTCTTCTATTATTTTCTCATCGTTTAATCTCCCTGTGATTTAAATTATTCTCGGATTTCTTTCTTTTTACCTTTGAAAGGCGAAAGATTCAGCTGCCTAGCAAAGAGGCTAGGCAGCTGTATCGCTGAAAAATTCTGTGAACTTTGCTATTTATCACTTTGTTATTATTCTAGAATTTTATTTTATTTTTATTTGCTTCGTCATTGTCAAAGGAATCTGGGGTAGAAAAATGGCAGCGAATTTATGGGACCTGGTTTATTTATTACTTTACTATTACTCTCGAATTTTTAACAAGGGCAGTCATTGTTAGGTGACTCTACGTAGTGGACTTTTTAGAGCTTTTTTGATCCACCATAAGCTCATAAGCCTATTTGAACTCATTTAAATCGCTCTGTACATTTTCCATTATTACGAACATAATCATGTAGTATAAGTTGTTTTATTGAATACATTAGTTAGCGAATCAAGTAAAAATCAAACAATTCAAATGGGTAAAATAGTTATTATTTTTTTTTATTTTATTAACTTATTCATTAGACAAGTTAAAACCGATATCTATTTTGCTTTGCATTAAGGGAAAATAATGTAAGCAATTATTATTAATAGAACGCAACGAAATTTCTGCATTTTTTATTATTCCTTTTGTTAAATGAAAATAATGGTTACAAATGACAAAATGCATAAAATTCAATTATAAATCAATATACGTAAAGTAGACGAATTTTCTTTACATAACCGAAGAACTCTTCAGTGTCCCATATGTGTTTCATTGAAATGGGGCCGCTTTAATTTTTCCTTCTGAGACTATGAATTGTAAATTTTATATTCCAAATTCTGTTTATTAGATCTTTCCTATCCAACAATTTCTTGAGCTGCCTTTAGCAAATTATTCATTCTGAATATCTTCTTGGCTTCGTATTAAAGAGAAGAGCTTATTGAATTATTGTTTTAAGCAAATGACCGATTTTTCAGTAACTTCTGTCTGTTATTCTTTGGTAGAATATTTGTTTTAATTGGTGGTCTTGATAGTTAATTTTTACTTTCTTGAAGATAATTGATCTTTCTCTTCAACATGTTTACTGTTATGGATTTTTTTTCAGAGTTTCAGATGATATTTTTTTAAAATTTTCTTAATTTTAATTTTGCTTTCATTCTGTAAAACTTAACTCATTTCTTACATACAAAAAACATAATTTGTTCATAAATACTTTTGTAATATCCTTTATTGCTTTTTAGTAAATATTTTTGAGATAGTAAATTTAAATGAAAATTTCCCATTATTTGAAAGACCCAATTTGTTTGTTAACTTAAATAGGACCTTATTATTCAAAATCATTAAAAACTTTTATAAGAGGCATCCGAAAATTAATGTATTGTCGCAACACTTTTGAAGTACACTTGAATTGCTCTGTGTAGTTGAAAAGTAGTATTTTTTGTTGCGTATTTTTTTTCAACATGATAAAGTAATGTTCCTCTCTAATCAAGAGATTCTTATTTCCTTTATAATGTGTCTTTCTTCCATGGGAAAGTTTTTATCTGATGCGTCATTTTCATAGATAAGAACCTTATGCAAAATAAAATTAAACGTACGTGTTAAATATCGTAAAAACATAAACAGAATCGTGTCAGCATTTTCTTTCAGCTCGATGCTGTCGAAAGGCATTTTATTTATTAACACATCTAAGAAGAACTGGTTGCTTGTTTCAAAAATTTAAGCTTCCTAGAGCTGTAAATTACAAAATTTCAAACAATTTTCGAACCAAATCAATTAATTTAAAAAAACAGCGAAATTGATAAGTTTACTTTCAGATTTTTACATGTCATTCTGAAATTTGAAAATTATTTCATATAATGAAATAAGGTGGTAATGGCATCCTTTTGCTCCTTATATGTCTGTTGCTCTGATGACGATCGGAATTGATCATTTTATATGTAAATTTTTTTTCAGACTTAAGCTGATTGTGTATATAAAAATACGACGATTAATATACCTGACAAAAAGTTGGAGAATTGAAAAATATAAAAAGAAGTCACTATAAAATAATTTTGAATATCTCCTCTAGAACGGTTTTTCCCCCTTAAAAATGAATATTTTGCAAAAACTCAAACTGGAAATTTGATCTTTTCTATTATATATTATTATTGTAGATTGTTGAAAATGTCAATTTAGCTTCTATTTTTTTGTTGTTGTTGTTGTTGTGCCACTAGCTTCATCTTATCATCTTAGAGAGAAAAAAGAAATGCAAAATTCATTTTGAACATCGCATAATAAACCTTTGAACAAGAATATTGATTCAAGAATCTGCGAAAAAAATATTTTTTTCTTTTATCTATAATATCTAATACCCTTCTGGTTAATATCTTAATTTTGATATCTTGAGTTTATTACGTCAGATATAATGATTTCATGTTTTAGTTTTTAGAGCGGTGAAGTGTTTTATTTTTTTTTACGTGTTTTCTGTTACAAAATTAAAACTTTTTGTTTATTATATAGAAATTCTCTGAGCATTCTCAGAAATCTTTAAAAGAATTGCTCATTTTTAAAATTAAATGAAGCGCTTTTTAGTTACATTTTCTGGAATGCTCTGATAAAAAATTTCACTAGAAAAAAAATTTCCTAGGTGATAGAACTAATCCAAAGAAATGAATTTGTGTTTTCTTTCCTTGTACAACTTTGCAATCACTGTCTTCTTTGGCATTTTATATGTTGTGAATTCTTTCTTTCCATTCGTGTTTTTGAGATAAAAATAACTCAATTTGCTCAATAGACAGTCAGGGTCATCAGAAAACTTTCATGATCAAAACGAAATCGTTGTGTAAAGTTGCGGGGGTGGGTGATATGAAAATGAGAAATTTTTTGACGAAGGGCATCGTGCTTTATTTTTGATGTATATTATTTTTACCATGAATAATTCATCTCACGTACATTTTCTCTGAAATATTATGTTAACGTTCTGTTTGAGGGCTTGTTCTCTCTGTGTATCTACTTTAATCACAAAAGTGCATTTATTAAGTTAGGTCCCAAAACGAAAGCTTTAATGTATGCTTTGAATGAACATGCTGTCTGTCCTGGTTTTATTTCATGAAATCCCATTTGAGTGATTCACCCCTCTCTAATATTTATTAATCTGCAGTTTCTACAATATGGGTCAAGGATTAACCTGGCATTTAATCGAAGTTTAGTATTAAATAAATACTTCATTACTTCACGTTATTGAAGAAATACTTCATTCAAAAAATATTGAACTTCTTTAAGGAATGGTATGGAAATTAGAGTCTTTATGAAGATACGGTGGGGTCAAGGATTCGACTGTGCTGTTAATCGAAATTTTTATTGTTGAAATATACCTATAATATGCTCATTAAGCTTTAAATTAACTTTAGGGAATATAGTTTTACAAATGCTGAAGCTCAATGTAAGTATATTATGAAGTTCATTGTCTAGTAATGAATATTTTTTTTATTATCAAATTGAGTATGTGGGCTAACAACCTAACTGTTAAGATTTAAAGAAAAGAAGTGTGATAATTTCCGTTGTTATGCCAAGCTAACTGAGAATATTAATGGTTTTCTTTAATAGATTCTTAAATTTCTGGAAGTACTTGTGTTTTTAATATAATTACATTGTAATTAATAGTCACTTTGGTAAGTGTCAGTAAGTAAAAGGCTTGTAAACTTTTCCACGTTATTAAAAATTTGCATATATTCACTAATAAAACTAATATATTAAGCATTATCTTTTGTCTTTTTCATTTTAAATAGAAGTATGAAAAAATATTGTCCCTTAATGTTTTGTGTAAATTTTCGCCTGTTGTTACTGCCGTCATGATTTAAAAATATCTAAACAATGCTATAATATTCAGATATGTAATTCATATGATTAGAAAATATTAAGTATCCATAAATGGGATTCTCCCAATAAGAAATATACGATTTAAATTTGTTTTGGTTGCATTTTATTTCTAGTTATGGGAAACTCAAAGCTGAAATGTTAAAAAAAAAAAAAACTCGTTCATTTGACTTTATATGCAAGACTTCATATAACTTTATATTTTTAAATTTGAGAAAAAATTCAATTTTTGTGTTTCGAGTTTACTAGCACTATTAAATCATATTAAACAAGAATAATTTTTCGATGTGACTTAAAATACAAATTATGATGAGACTTATATGAAAAATTATCCTTACGCTTTTAAACTCTATTATTAATTACTTACTATGTTAATGAATTAGATGACGTTATTGGAAACACTGTAATCTTCTGTTATAAGTTAACAGTCTTCTGCTAAGCACTATCAAATCATCTTAAACACGAATAATTTTTCGATGTATTTAAAAATATAAATTATGATGAGACTTATATGATGAAAAATTATCCTTACGTTCTTAAATTCTGCTGCTAATTACTTACTATATTATTGAATTAGGTTGCGTTATTGGAAAAACTCTAATCTACTTTTATAAGTAGATTACAGTGCTAAATAATTACAAAGTAGAATATGTTATTGGAAATAATGTAATTTCCTCTTAAAAGTTCACAAGCTTCTTCCTCTTTGATTGAAATCTCAGGATATAAGATGAGGTCAAACGAATTAACAAGAAACGTGGACTCAAATTACAGTAGCATCTTTAAATCTATCCTCAATATCAGAAAGGCCAAATGGCGTTTTATATCCAATGCTTAAAAAAAATTCTTCATTTCTGCGATTCCATATTGTAATCATTAAGGGCATATATTTTTTTTTTTCAAATGCTGAAAGCCGAAGCATGTAAGCCATTTGAGTTCCAAATATAGAAATGTTAAAACTATTTGATTACAGAATTGCGAAATCTCAAAATAAACTTTAAAACGGGAATTTTAGCTTAGAAACAGGAAAAAATTCTGAAACAATTACTTATTCTTGAATTGAATTTTTTCGCTTCTGCCTTTTAAATTACTCAGCGAGGTTGAAAATAAAATCATTAACATTTTTGGTACAAAGTTTGGGTAATACATTTTTCCGTAGGAATTGATGGTTGTAATTTGACTACAGTTAATTATTGTGTTTAATAACTGTTTAAGAAGAACTAGCCAAATGGGCAGCCTCAAATAAATTTCCACTTTATTTCTTAATATAGATTCGGTGACTCAAATGGGAAATCACCTTACAAAAAAGGAATAAAATAGTTGAGTTTAAAAAAACTGTAAACTTTCATTATTTCCCTTTAAAATACTAATAAATATGCTTTCATAAGAGAAAGTAAAGCTAAAATGTTGATATTTTTTAATAAATTTTCCGTATACCTACTTAGTATTTCTCATTCATATGATCATTGCACTAATTTTGCAGCTAATTTAATGCTGAATTTAGTTCAAAATTAAAATAAAAACTGCAATAATTTGTTTCATATCTTAAATATGTTAGTTCCTATTTTTAACTTAACATTACATCAACTTTTTATTGAATTAACAAGTGTCATAAATTTAAAAAAAGCTAAAAAAATATAGTTGTATAAAAATAGCGAAGATCAAAATAGTATGCGTTTTGCAAATATAGTTGTTTACATTATTATTTATAATAATCATCATTTCAGTAATATGTACACTGTTGAAACATCACCAATTTGATAGATAATATTTGTAGGTGCAAAGAAATGAAACTGATTTTGAAAAATAAATATAATTTTAAGCAATTTAGTTGTAAATTTGGAATCGTTCTTTTTCCTAGTCATTCACACATTTTTGTGTCAGAAAATGCAGCTTTAGAATTATCAAAAAATATGCTACATTGAAATGCGAAATACTATTAAAAATAAACATTTATTAACATTGAAAGCTTAATTGGGTATTTTTTCTACGTAAATATTTTTATCTGTTGTTCGGTTTTGAATTTTGAACTTCGATATTCAAGTTAAAAACCGAAATTAAATATGGCATAAAACCTTTAGACATTATTTCACAAATAACAATAAATAAATAATCTACATTTATTAAAAAGCAAATATCTATATCAGGAATCATTCTGACCATTAAAACCAAGAAAGAATAAATAATGTGACAAAGTATTGATCAAAATGAAGAACAATTGTAAGAAATAAAATTTTCAGAATATATACTGGAGTAGTGGCAAATAACTCATATATAAGAATCTAATGTAGAAAAGAGGAAAAAAAAATACTACATAAATGAAAAGCAGACGCCATTAGACACATAAGAAACAGAATCATATAGAAAAAGACAACTAAAAAGCAAAAATGAAGCTTCAGATTCCAGTTTTCCAGATTTATTTTATGAACAAAATAGTGAGAAATTAAAAAAAGTATTAGATGTTATTCTATTAAAATACCCTAGAACTGTCATTTTAAGTGCTGTATGTATGCGTAAAAAAGTTAGTTACTTTCAGCGTCTGAATGGTCTTTTGTATTAGATGATGTTTACTCTAATCCCCTTTAAAAATACAACATTCCATCAATGTAAAAATAGATAATACCAAGATTATCTGCCACAATAATGGAAAATGTAAATTCTTTTTCCTTTCAATTGTTAAGAAGAATTTAATTTTAAAAACATTGCGTGCACAGAGTAAGCGAAATCTTCTGAAATATAATCGTGCTAGATGATACTTATCGTTTCGGAACATTTTTTTGTTTTAGGTTATATGTGCTTACATTTTTTACTGAGCCGTTTCCTGAAAATTCGAAATAAAAACTGTTTACATAGATTATTAATGTTGGGAATCTATTTCCGGTTTCATAACTTTCTCTTTCCAGGTCATGTCCCTGGAACGACAAAACAAGAACACCTGTTGTGTAAATAATATCGATTGTTATTCTTTTCCATTGTCTAGGTGTTTTGATGGATATTTTGTTATGCTTTTTTGATTTTCCAACGTGGGTATGATGTAAAAAGTAAATTTTTATTTGATTATAACTTATATGAACGTTTAATTTATCTAGGATTATAACAAAAAGGCGAGAATGGTAATTTTATTAACAATAAAGAAAGAATCACGTGGTTGTATTAAAATTTAACCATTGTGATAAGGGTAATATTCAAATAGTTTTTTTGAAATTTCAGTCCTTAAAATTATAATAGTTATTGATAATATGAAATTTGTTTGTACTTTCACAGAATGTATGTTCTCAGATTTGCTTACTTTAATAAAAATTCATATGAAAACGTTTTTAAAATATATGATCAGATCATATATCATATTTAGGAGAGTTATCTATTTATCAAAACTCCGATTTTTTTCTATTTCTGTTTTAAATAATATTAAGATAAGCAATTTTATTAACTTTCATGACTGTATGAAAAACAAAACTTCTAATGATCATTGTTATTTATTTAAAAGATAACTTGAAAATACTAAATATTTTTATTAAATATTAGAATGACTGGTAATGATTTTAAACAGCGTGTTTAGTGTATGAAAATAAATTAGAAAACAGCTAGAATTTCATATATTTCATATTAAGTTTTTCTAGCTAAAGCATTTTTCAAATCTTTTCATTCTTTATTTTAAGAATTTAAATATACCTCAAAATCTATTTGATTTTTAACATGCTCATACAGTAAAAAAATTACTGTGATAAATAATGTTCAGAGTCGAAACAATAGTAACCTTAAGAAGAAATGTGTAAAAAACACATATTAAAATTACATCATTTTATCGACAGAAAAATCGAGTGATCTACAGTTTTATAGATAATCACATAAATAGAAGCTTTAAAACTATTATTATTCATAATATTTGGCCCATTTTTTTCCATATGTATTGCGCAAAATAAGGAATCGCGTATAAACATTTATACAAGAAATCAATCATTGCTTATGGTTTGTGTGTCTCTCTTATCATTTTGTTATTTGATTCTGAAATATTAACTTTTACATAGAACCATTAAAAGGTTTGTTCAGTTTCCTATTATATATCAAATGAAATATCGCAAATGATATCTTAAAGAATGATCCATCATATCTAACTTTATTTACTTCATCTTAAATCTTTAGTCTTAAGGTGTCAAATATCCATTATTCATTTTCTCTGAATGTCTCTAAAAAAAGTCACGCACAATTCCATTAAGTATCTACCTTTCTATTCAATGTTTTTTATCGTTTTCCTTTCTGATACTTGAACATTTCGAATGTTTTTTCGATTTTCCTGACTCAGAATATTCTTTATTCCCATCATTTCGCGCCTTCGTAACCCTGAAATAAAAAGGTCATTGAAGCAGAAAAGTTACCACATAAGTAGATTTGTCTCGGTGCGTCTGTTCACTTGTAGAAAATACCACCATTTTCGTGACCACTTATATTTAACTGAATAGACTTCCGGGACTGGTAATGGTACCTTTCTATATTCTTTGCTCCATTCGAAGGCCATATTTATTTAGTATTTTTATTTTCTTTGGCATCTCTATTTATTTAAGAGAAAAGAAGATTTTCCCACTTAGAAATATACCGCAAAGTTATATTATATTTGTACTCTGCGCTTCTTCAAGTTAATAATAGCAACCCTTTTTCGCGCAATCTTCTTTAAGAAGTAAATAATTTAAACATGTAAATAATTAGGTTATTCTTTTGCATCTGTCACAATTGAAAAATTTACGAATACTTGCACAGAAAGATAGTTTCAAAGGAAGCAAATAATCTGAATTATCAGAGTTTTTCTTTTCTTTATATTTTAAATGTAAACAGCCTTTATTTTCTCTGGCATCTCTGTTTATTTTAGTGGGGGAAAAATTCTACTGAAAATAACCTCAAAAGTTATTTTTTATATAAATTTTTATTCTGCGTTTCTAAAAATAAATAATAATAATTTTCTCATGCAATCCACTTTTAAGAAGTAAATTATTGATACATGTAACTAATAAGTATTCGAAAAATTTACGAATACTTTCACAAAAAGATTGATTCAAAGTTGAGCAAATATCCTAAATTTCCAGGTCTTTTCTTTTCTTTTGTTATTTAAACGGCCTTTATTCTCTCTGGGATCTCTATTTATTTTAGAGGGAAAAAAGATTTTTCCACTAAAAATAACTTCAAAAGTTATTTTTATATAAATTTTTATTCTGCTTTTTTTTAAATAAATAAATAATAATTTTCTCGTGCAATCCACTTTTATAATGAAAATTATTCAAAAAACATCTGAGTAATTAGGTTATTATTTTGTATGTTGGGTTATTATTTTATATTGTTCACATTTCCCTTTAGAAATATACCTCAAAGTTTATTTATTTATATAAATTTTATTCTGTGCCTGTTAAATTTAAAAATAAAAGTTTTCTCACACAATCCGTTTCAAGGAGTAAATACTTTAAACTTGCGAGTAATTTGGTTATTCTTTTGCATTGCATGCAATTGAAAAAATTATGAAAACTTGTACAAAAAGTTTAGTTCAAATGTGAGCAAAAAATTTTGAGGGTGTTTTATTTTAACTAAACAATTTTTACTTACTTTGTTTCCGTGAAATAGAGTAAATTCACGTGTACATGTTATATATCAAATTCCCTGTACTGGTTTAATTTTCAGACATTGTACGCCTAGAAAAAAGAGGGGAAAAAAAGGATCTGACGTATTAACACATTTTGTAAACATGCAGTTAGATGTCAGATGGCATGCATATAGGTTTGTCATGTAACAGTATCGCATACGTTGTCTCACTAATCTATTATTTAAGTTTTATAGGTTTGATTGGGATACTTAAGTGGAAATATTAATTTTAATAGCAGGTGTTCAAATACAAAAATTTTCATTCTTGAAACACGATAAAAATGTTTTCAGTTTCTTTCTTTCTTTCTTTCTTTTTTTTCGTTTAAATAATAAATCAACTAATTCACGTAAATAAGGAATCTGTTTATATAATTTGACCTCAAATTTAGTTCTTTATAAAGTGTGCTTATGCTGTACTACCTTGTATCAACAATAGTTTCTGTTGCTCGCGTTACAAGAATAAATTAAAGTGTTAGTGTAAAAGGAAAAAAAATAACAATAAATTAAATTGGCAGCATTTGTGAATTTAATTTTTAGACATCAAATAAAACTCTTTGTGTAAGCTCTTATATATTACTAAAATATTAATGTTTTATATAAAATAATAATTTATAAATTACGTAATATATTGGTAAGATTATTACCAATTCAGCTAAATACATGCTTTAAGGAGCATTTTTAATATTTTTCGTACAAAAATGAGTGAATTTTTATATTCAGGTATAGAATTTATTAAAGGAGATAATTCAAGAACCCCATAAAAATTCTTTAAAATAATGAAATCTAACATGCATGTTGACAAAACAAATAATCAAAAGGCTTGCCTTTCGAAATCAATTTGTAAGGCATAAGGAACAATACATTTGAACAGATGCATAGAAGTGAAACAAGTTAGGGAAAGTGCAAATGGACAGCTCTTACGAAATTCTTTATGAAAATAGATAGCAGTCACCATAGAAACTGACAGCCTTTCTTGCTTATTGCTTGTTGACAAAAAGAGTTTTTCTTGTAAAATTTATGAAAGAAAATGGTTCTGAATATTTAATGCTTACATAAAATAAATAAATGCAGATAGAATTTTTATCTGTATTTCAATCTATCTTTATAGAAACTAGCATGAAATTCTGTGAAAGAAAATGTATGATAAAAATATCAGATATCCGATTTAAAAAGTTTTGCTTAGTTATTACGGGAGCAAAGACTTCATGCACTGCTCGCGCCATCTATGACTCAAAGTAGTAACTAATTCAGATTCCTTAAAATATCATCTTGGAATTTTCGATCCTGCCATCATATTTACTGATGGTAATCATTTGGAATTTATAAAATAATAAAAAGAGATTAAACTATTCAAATTATTACATTCGGGATAATTACTAAGAAATTATGAAAGTGCAACGTTTTTATTTTTTAGTCTTAGTAGCGATTCTATACTATATTATTAAGATATTTTTTCTCTTATATATAAAACATTGTGTTCTGGGAGGGGGAAATTAGTAATAGATATATGCTTTTCGAACTTTGTCGTTCATTAAAGCATTTTCGTAAGTTCTTTCAGAAATCTTGGTCAGTAATTGCACTGATTTTATTTAATCATTTATTTTTAACAGGGTATGATTCCATATATAAGAATGTGGATAGTTAAAATCTCCATTATTATCATGTGATGTAACTTTCCGTATTGCTGTCTGCTTATTACAAATTATTTTCTTAAAAAATTTATTTTGCAAATTAATCGAATATTTTTATATATTATTTTCTGGAAATGCATATGGCAAAGTGATATGATAATTGTATTTTGCTCTTTTGTCGTAGATTTTTATAGTAATTCCGCTAATATTTTTGTAGAAGGATGTAAATATTAGGAATTTTAAGGATTTTTTACCATTTTTATTAGATTATAGAACCTGAAACATTTTGTATTTTTTAATAAAATTCAAAATGATTTTATTTGAAGAAAATTGCTCCGTAAACCAATATATACTTGAAAATACCTTTTAAGTTGAATAACTGTTAAATTAGTTTTAACAGTTATTTTTGTACTAAGAGATTGATTGCTTACGTATATACCGTATCAATAGAATTGCCATTAGGTACTTTGAAATACTCATTTCCAAAAAACATGTAAATATAAAATAAGTCAATCCAATTTTTGTATTTATTAAACAAAACAATTGAATTATGAACCATAACTGCATGCTAATGTTATTTATTTTTTAAAAGAAGGAATGACGCTTAAGTTGTCAGGTCTTATGTTGAAATTGAACTACCTCTTATTAGTTATTAGTTGTAGTAAAAGTTATTTTGCTACTGAAAATTTTCTATATAAACATATTTAAGTTTACCCTATTTATTTATTCACCAAACATAGCACCCGTTTCTTGCTTCATATTCCTTGTATCATTAGTTTTAAATATGTATCCCAAAACCACAAGATGTTTTAAAATATTATTACGATATTGCACTGCATTCAAAATATCGAACAAAATCGTAAATGTGCTTGTGCTAATAGGGATCCTATTACATTATCACGCAATATCGATGTGGCCTTAAAGAAAGGAGGTTAATTCTCATAATATCCTAATTTTTTTAACAACTTTAAAATGATGTTATAAATCGTTTGGTTATATTTTAATTGCCAAATTTATTAACTGAGTAACTTTTTAATTTATTAAAATATTAACTGTGTACAGTTTTAAAGTTCTCCTTCCTTTATTCAATATATTGAAATTTTTGACGATAATTGAGAATTTATTTTATCTTTTTATTTATGGATTTTAGAATTTTTTTTTATTCAGCCAGTTCGAAATTCCTTCTTTTATATTTCTTCTTATAAAAGTTGTTTTTAAAAATTCTATTTTTTTTTCTATTTTTTTTCTTCTTATGATGTTTGGCTAAATGTATGTCATGTGTTATAACAATTTGGCAACATTTTTCTCTTATTTCTAGGTTTAAAATAATAAGCACCTGAAAAAGAGAGCCTCCATTTCAGTGATAAAAAAAAAGTGGGCAGATTGTGATACTGGCTTCTGAAGTTGCATTGTCAGAAAATTCAGATTATTTACACAGATCATCAGTACTATAGTTAGAACTCAATTTGCTGTTGTTTAATAATGTAGATTTCTTCTTGCAGGTTCGGAGGTGGGCTCGGGAGACAAAAGTATATCCAGTGTAGCACATGGGAAGACATCAACGCGGAAATAATTCCAAATCTAGTTCTGCTATGGACATCGACCCTCGTCCTTCTTGGAATAATTTATGCCCTAGTTATATCGAAGCTCATCGTAACAAACTCATGGAAGAAGAATCCAACGGCCCTGTGATTGGCTCTCCTCCACCTGCAGGCCCTCCCAGAGTCTCGTGGGACGGAAACTACCCTGATGATGTGCCAAAGCATAATTCTTCGCAAAAGTCATCAAAAGATCAAGAAGCCATTGATGCAGCCGACTTGACAAACCGCGTGCAGGATATTCGACTTCAACCACCGCAACCTATCATCATTTGCGAAACCGTCGAAGACGTGAAGACGGTCCTAAATGAAGGCGGATCCACAAGCTCTGTATCCCTGGCTGTACCACCTGTGGATATCTCAAATGAAAAGAAACGGCCACCCTTGTCTGCTCCTTATTAAATGTCTTATCTTGGTGTTGTGTCTGGAAATTCCACAATGGCAGTTTGCGAATCGAAGCGCACTGCTAATTTTTGAATGTATGAAGCCATTTTGTCATGACTAGGTGTCTATGATAGAGCTTATGTAAAGTTGACCGTTTTTAAGTTTTTACTCTCGTCAGCGAATTGCGAGGAGGGGATTGTGTATGTGTCGATGTTCTTCATGTGCAGTCTCCATGATGAGTGTGTCTTTCCTAGTGTACATTTATGCCTTTTCGGCGAACTAAATATTATTTATGTATTTGGTTAACTATTCATTTTATGCATGAGGCCCTGTACTATAAGGGTGCTTTTAAAATCAACCTAAGTCATGGGATAGTTAACGGCATTTATTTCTTGTATATTATGTCTAGATGTAATGTTGTAGTCTCTTGAGTTGTAGATTTAAAATTGGATCTGTGTAGCACAATGTTTTGTAGTGTTTGTGGATGTTTTAAATATTGATGTGTTCCCTTTGTGAGAAAAATTATCTTGTTTTCATTGATGTAACTTAATAAATTAAAGCTCTATCATATCTTTATTTTGTATCATTCGGCATTTCACATTAAAATGACATTCATTAAATTATTTCAACTTTGTTTTCAGTGCAATAAAGTGTTTTTCCCCAATTAAAAGAATTTTTGTTATTTGAATTCATGCAAAATTTTAACAATTCATAAATCATGAAAATACAAATTGTATATTTCATCCGAAAATTCATATTGAATTTTATTCTCAAACAACACTTCACACTTCATTCTCTGACGGATTAATTTTACTCATCGATAATTAGAATTCTTGACAAGCAATTCCAAAAAGCTGATAATAGCTGGTGAAATGTTTGAAAACTCTGTTCACAACCATAAAACCATTCTTGCTTCATTTCAATTTGAAGTCAAAAAATTAATTATTTTATTATTTTTTTCGTTGCAGAGTTGCGGTCTAAATTTCGATTATTTATGACATTCATTTATCATTTGCATAGAATACAGATCAATTTTTTTAACTGTGTGGAGTGTGGAGTCGAGAGTTAATGAAAATAAGACAAACGAAAAAATGAGGAATAAGAAATACTATTGAATCCAATTTTATGAAAAAACAAAATAATTCTTATTAACATTTTAAAAATTCAATATTTTCATAAATCATGTTTTCCTTTCTCAGAAGGAAAAGCTATACATTTTATTATTTAATAAATAATTTGGACACAAAATTAAAAATCCTTATATGCCTGCTTCTTCTATATGAAACTCTTCTGCCTCTTCTATAGTTTCCTGAATTCTAATAGAATTATTTATTTAAAAGAAATTACATACTAAAGGAAAAACCTCCAGTTAAAAAATGCATTACAAATAAATAACACAAATACACACAAAATAAATGCTATAAGTAATAAGTCATAAAAACATTAGAAAACGTGCTATAAATTTAATATGTGTTTGCAGCCAATATAAAAACGTTTAAAAGCATGTAAAAATTTATTAGTTACGTACGTTTAATGTTATATAAAAATTTAAAAGTTATTATATCCTAACCTTTAAAACATTAAAAAACATATATCTGATTTGAAAGCTGAATATTAAAAACTTCAAAAACGTATTATGAATTTAAAAATTGAACATAATCAAATTTAAAAACACTACAAGGATTAAAACAACAGAATATAATCAATATTATTCATAGCGCATGAGGCATTTTAAAGTTGTAAACATTTAATTTTAGAAATGTCAAAAAGCATGTTAAAAATCTCACGCTCTACAGAAATTTTATTGGCTAAATTTTAAGATTTATATAATGAGAATATATCTTCATGATTAAATAGGACGAACACATTTCTGTACACAAATGACCTGATGACTCTTAAACACTCTGACAGGTACAACAAAATGCATACAGCTTGGTATGTATTCGCAATCAATCATATTATTGATGACTTTTTATACATGCATAAAAAAAAGGAAGATCACTTCGGGATCCCAAATTAGGAATTTCAAAATACATAAAGTAGATCAAGATATAAGAATAAAAATGATCTTTTTAGCAGAACAAACAGCGCATAAATTCAGTTTGTATTATCTCAAGAATTTCCGACTTTATTGTAAGAATACCAAATAAGGCTGCAATATTCAAGATTAAATAGGACAACACGGAAATACAGAAACTTCAAAGACAGCTTATTAGCAAATTCTTTAGTTTTACATTTAAGAAATCCAACTCTTTTTTTTTTTCGGGATTTGAAATAATGCTATCAATATACTTTGAAAAATCAAATTTTGTGTCATAAACAACTCCGAGATCAGAAACTGAATCCCATCAAAATGAAACAAATACATTGGTTTGATAATAGTGAATCAAAAGCTGATATTTCCGAATGATCACTAATGATGCTACAATTTTCAATGTTCAGAAGTAACTTGTTGACTAATCACCTCTGAAACAAATTATCCTAATCACTTTGCAAAATAGCAACATCTATGCTTGATAGTATGAATCTAAGTTATTTGAAGCCATTAGCAAATAAGATATTCTGAAAAATTTTTAATTCAATAAAAATCGTTAATAAATAAAATAAAAAGCAAGGCTGCAAAATTAGACCTAATTATTAAAATAGTTTTTTTTTTTACATAACATATACATACAGGGTATCCATTCTAATGACGGCCCAATAGCTAATTTCTAAACCATTAGATAGAAGCGTGTAGTTTCAATTGGTAAAGCGCTATAAATGACTCAAAAAATTGTATTTTATGTTGCTTCAATTAATTATTGTATTATTAATAAAATTACGGAATCTAAACTTTTTACACACACTCCAGTTCCTATTAATAATATTTAATAAAATGTTTTTTAAATGCTAATATCTTTCACAAAAAAAAACTCCGTTAATCTGAGATTAAAATTGACTGAGTTATAAAGCTTTGAATACCACTGCTTTGAATCATTTTATACCAAGGCCTCGAAGAAATGATCAGAAGGCGGGTCCTGCTTGCAATCGTCGTTAATTGTTTTAAAATAATGAAACTCAATGCTTTCTATTTCAATCTTTTTTATTTTAATATAATAGTTTGCCAAAAATATTTTACTAAATATGACTAATAGAGCTGTGGGATAGAGAAAATTTTAGATTCGTAATTTTTTTCAGCTATAATGTCATCTTTTAAAATGCATAAATATAATTTTTTACATCTTTTAAATCATATATTTTTTTATTTGCACTATATATTTATCTCTGTTCAGAAATTAACTATTGGTTCACGATTATGTTATACACCATTATATCGTAAAGCGTGACAAGATTATCGAAACTTAGAAATATTGCTTGCTATTGAATTTTTAACGCTATCATCATACTGAACAAGCAATATTTCATGCTAGTCAAATTAGATATCAAATTACCCAGCAAAATTCGTATAATTAAATATAGGAATATTATAAGTGCAATGAAAAACAAATACACAGAAGGTAAAACAAACATCTGCATTAACATATCTATAAAAATTAGATAGTTATTGCTATTTGATGCTCTGTAAGATTTTATTTCTTCAGAAAATATAAATTTAACATTTCTATTAACCTGGTTAAATATCAGAAATATGAAAAAATAAAGTTCATTTCTTTTGTTTTACTGCTTAAGCTTATTTCTTTAAAAAAAGTTTTTTTTTTCATTATGTTTATTTCTTAAACCTTACTTAAGCTTTTCTTGTATTTATTTTATTTTACTTTTATATTAAAACTTATTTATTTTATTTTTATTATGTCATATATGCTTTATTTTATTTTATTTTTATTTATGTCACATTTTTAATATATTTCTCTAAAGATAGAAGTAAATAAATAGGATTTTGCTTGAATATTATACAACACACAATAAACTTTCTTACTTTGGAATTAGAAATCATTTGTAGTTAATATATGTTTATTTACCAGTTCTACTTTCCTTTGGAAATTTCAAATTATGAATATATCTGAAAAGATAATCTATAGTTCGACTAAGCTTTTTCTCAAACTTAAAATATCCCTAATAAATATGCATTAAACATAAGAATAATTTCATATGAAGTTTTCGCCTCCTTGAGAAAATCAGTTTAAGTGAAATCAAAAGTATCACTTTGCAAAGGAATATCTGATTGTGTAAAGAATGGTTCATTCCGCTCAAGTGGATTGATTATTCACGGAATTTGAGGATAAAGTACCCTCGCAATTAAGACTGCTGAATTGATATGTCTCCAGTCTTAATTTGTACACAAGGAGCTAATTCCCTTTTCACAACTGGAACAAGCTTTTCCTGAAGAGTTTTTATCCGAACTAAAGTTAGCGTAAAATAAATCTACATATAGATGTGATTTAATGTCATCTACATAAGAAAAATCACCTTTAATGCAAGCTTTCGAATCAATTATGGGCCTTTAAAAGTTATTTATTCGTGATTCGTAAAGACACATTAATAGCGAAAACAATTCAGGATAGTAAAAGAATTAAATTGATAGTGTTTATTTCAAACTAAGTAAAAAGATCGAATTACAGACAAAATTTTAACATTTTAATAGAAAATTCAAGGAAACAAAGAAAGAAATTCGAATTATCGCATAATTCAGAATAAAAACTCTGGAATTACCTAGTTTCTCTGCAATAATATAGATTTAACGCATCTTTTACAGAACAAGTTTAGTGTAGAAATCAGTATATAAGTAACAATATTCTTTGTCAAAGCAGTACACTTTATGGGATAAGAAAAGAAATACTACATGTTCCCTAATCCTTCGTGTAAACCCTCAATATCGGTTCAAGATATTTTTCCAGTCGAAATTTAGGGGCCGCGGTGACATAAAAACAACTGCATTCGGCCAGCCATAAATCTATTAATGGTAGCTTAATTTTCCAATCTTTTGTTGTTACAATTTGTTATGCAATGTTGCAATTCGAAGACAACATCAAATTACGCAATTCTAAGATGCCCAGCTAGTAAACGTTTCCAGAGCAAGAAAAAAAAAGATTTTATGCAGTTGCTAGAGCTAGAGTACTTTTCCAGCATTCAATATACACACAAAAAAAAGCGCTACAAATAGACTAAAAAGTATATATATTTTCAATTTTTTTTTCTATTCTTTATTTAAGGATGCTTTTTAGGAATATCTTTTTTAAATAAGACTTTGAAACAATTATAAACACCTAATGCTTATGAAAATCAGGGAATGCATATTTTCAACAGAGAAAGTTTAAACAATCCTTAAACATTTTTTCAAGGACAGATTATAGTGAATGTCAGAAGCATAATATTACGAAGCTTCTTAAAATTCCTGAAATAATTTATGATTTAAATTATGTTGTTTGAATAGCGCCGCCCTTTATTTTGGGCCGTCTTCATCTCCGGAGCAGAATTAGGCCCTGATACATTCTGACTCTCGAAATTATTGAAAATAATTCTTCTTTGAATGTTCCGCAATTCAATAATATAGAATTATGCATAGCTTCAATGCTAGAACTTACAGATGCATCAGAAATAACACGCAAGGAGGTTGATGTGTTTCAAGACGAAATAGCATGATGAAGAATATAACATTCACTGTTTTCTTAGAGACAAGCAGAGAAAGAGAGTGCATCACTATTTAAATTTTTGAGTATCGGAATCTAAATTTTTTCCTTGTGGTGAAACTGAAAATATTTATCAAAGATTCATAATATATGATCATAGTTCCATTTTTCTTAAACTATTTCCAAAGTAAATTTTAACACCTTTCAGATATTTCTTTTGAATCGCCTGATATAGAGCGTTTACTTTCAGTTATTGTGAATTTAGTTATATACCTTCCGTTTTTATCGCTTTCGTAAGTGGAAACCAAAATATTCCTCATTGCATTGAATTTTCAAAATTTCGGATTCATCTTATTTATCTATGGAATCACTAGGAAAGGATTCGAATTCAAAGAAGCTTTTGACAGAATTTTCAAGGCTGTTTTTTTCTGAAATTAAACCAAAAAGTAATGAGAATGTGTGTCTTTTTATAGTTACGACATATTCAAATACGCTATTTTGAAATATTAGAGAATCTTAAGATCTTAATTTTCCTGCCTTTAAGACAAAGAATAATTCACATCTTAGTAATGCATTAATTCTACTGAAAATGCGGAATGTCGAAACAGAAAGCTTATTCCACCAGGAAAATTTATATTTGATATATCGATTCGATTGGTAGGTATCAGCACTGTTGTTTTTGATAAAATAAGAAACTATACAATTGTCGAAAAATCATTATTTTCATTTGATGTATTTGTGGTTATTTCTTTGTTTGACAAAGAATTCTCTTCCGCTGATCCCTGAAATCGATGCACAAATTTTTTCCCACTTTATACACAGAAACTGAGGAATTTCAGCTGTGAAAATATTAATGTAGTATTGTCACTGTTCAACAGTACCTTTATTTTCATTTTTTAAGAGAATAAATTTTCAATATACAAAGCGTTTTTAAAATATCTAACAAAATTATAAAATCAAGTAGATGGACCTGAAGTAAGAGACTTTATAATAGAAAGTCTGTGCTTTTATGGCGTGTGCAAGTTCTAGCTGGAAGATATAAATAGCAGGAAAGTGATAAAGGCAGGTAAAGTCCAATGCAACTAATAGTTTAATGGTTAAATTTTCTATTTTAGGTGTTAGAAAGAGAGATTACCAACAGTGATACAAGATTCACAGCTGTGAAGCATGGAGTGACATATATTAGCAAAAATATCATTGTTATGTTAAAAATACATTGAACTTTTCTAACAAGGACTGACAGTCGCGGTAGGTCTTCATCGGACTCAATGAGACTTCCTTGATCATGAATTTAATGTGCCCTTAGAAGAAGAAAACCGTGCATATCTAATTTGATGATCAAGAAGCCTGCTCACTTCGTCAAATCCGATATCGTTCTTAAGTAACGCCTAGTCTACTGAATTGGGCTAGGGTCTCATTGTGCTAAAATCTCATTTGACCGCCAACAGCTATAGAAATGTCAGAGAAAATCCCGGCAAAATGTAAATAAATACCTTAAGTATGGCCAGATCAAAGAATAGGTAGAATATATTGTCCTACTAAGATGCTGTAGATAATACCTGCCCACACATCATTGAAGGCATATTGTCTTGCGCCGTGTGAACTATCGCGTGTCCAAATGTAAGGATTATGGATGTTAAATATAACTTATTATGAAAATTTTGCCTCATCAGTGAATAAGACGTTCACTGGAAAACTGCATTATGTTACAGCTTATTATAGATACCAGCAAGCAATGTTAAAACGGATTGCATAATCGCCAGGTTTCTAAGTTTGCACTTTCGGTAAATTATATGGGTGCATTTCTCCTTCACTTGAGCCTTCCAAACGATAGCACGACTCCCATCCAAGAGTTCTCATGTTTATAGCTGAAATATCCTCAATTGTACATAATGCAGTTTCTTCCACTGTTGAAATTGTGCGATTTTTTCAGTCCACATCACACCTGCATGCAAATAATGATCCATTCTTGCTCAAATGCCGGTAAATTCACTCCATTCAATTCAATAACTTTTTCTTACAAAAAAATTTAGAGATACAACTATTCACCGGGGAGTCCCCTCACTACACATCCTTTCAGCAATTTTCAGTAACATCCTTTCAGCAATGCGTAAAATGCATATCGGGGAGCTGCGCATTCCTGTATCGATGCATTTTGCACGAAATTCGCGTGGGAAATGGTAATTAACGAAAGGGAATCGCTTTCAACTACAGTCTAGACAGCGCTCTCTACTATCCGAAAACACATCTTCCATACACACTTTCCATTACAACATCTGCTTTCATCAGTTCCTTCTATCTGCCTTTACATTTTTACCAGATAATTTAGAGATCCTCTGTGCAACTGTGCAGAACAAAGTATATTATATCCTAATACATGGAAACTTGCTGAGGTTGTACTAGCTTTCGCATTTTTATAAAATGATATTACAACGTCAGATTCTATTATAATCACGTTGGTCTCAATCTCACATTCCAAGGGTATAACGTTCGCGTATGGTTTCACAATACTAGTTTCACTTTTCCATTCAAATTGTACTGAAGAATTACAACCGGATACTCATCTTTAAAAATTCAGAATGCGTAGACTTTCGATATTGCATAAGATAAGTTTTTGCATAGTATATTTGATTTTATTTGAATTAATAAGCAAATTCTTTGGCTTATTTACAACGACATGATTTTCCTAATAGCATTTATTACTAGAAGGATTATTTTCCAATTGATCTAGCACCATTCACTAGATAGTAAACATTTAAAGAATTAATTTAAAGAAGAATTTTGAGTTAATTAATCTATAAGTGTTCTTCAAGTAGGAAAAAATAAAGAAAATCAACTAATATCTTCAAAAATAAGTTTCATCCTGTTGTAAGCAAAAATAAAATAACAAAATTGCAGCTGCTTAACAATATTAAAAATAAAATTTAACTAAAAAAACACATTTGAACTGATTTTATTTGGTATATTACGATTAATTGAGTGATGATTTACTATTCTTAAATTTTATTGATTTACATTTTCACATTTAAAAAATTGATACTATTTTATTTAGTTTTAAAAATTGCATGCTGTTTCCATTGAATGACACAGATTTTGGAAACTTGAGAGAGTGGAAGTTCCGGAAAAGTTTAAAGTTGTTTATGATATATATTTAGCACTCTAGTTGCAAAAATATCTGGGAGACATTGCCATTTTTTAATTGAAGATAAGAATCTTTAAATTTATAAATGACATGAATCTAATCAGCTGACAAAAGTAAAATTTTAGGAATTTGAATTTTTTTTATACGTGAGATATTGAAAACAATTCTCTTGAAAGTGAGTCACAATTAAATATTCTGTCATTTCATTTCATAATATTTGTGATATAAAAACTACTTATATAGAAATTAAATTAAAATCGGTAAAAAAAATCTGAATTAGGAAGGAAAAGGGGACACCAAAACAAGCATTGCCTGAATGCTCTCACAAAGCGCAATCCTGCCTTATTTTTTGTATTAGATTATTTAGTGTCTTCTACTGCGCCAACTTATATAAAGCGCAGGTCCAAAAAGTAAGAATTAAAAAAAAAAAAAAAAGCTTTCAGAATCTGAAAATAAGTAAAAAAAGCTAACATCTTTTTAAGAACTACCAAAAGTTATCTAAGCGATATAATTTATAGCGATAAGGAAAATCATTTGCTTTTGCTTCTGTAATCGTAAAATCATGTAAATTGCAATTATTTTAATTCGAGGGATATCATTAAGCTGTTTGTTAAAATATTAACTCATAGCTGAGAGGGGAAAAGTTGTGTGGATAATATTGGACAATGTTCTAAAGTAGTAAATGTATGGCGATGCTATTAGGTCAAATTGAGTGAAAGGGTAGAGAAGTAGAAGCAGAAGGGTAGAAGGGTAGTCAACAAGTTCAGTCGGAGCTTCAAGACTACTTTTAAATACGAATTTGCATTTTCTATAAAATCCCCATTTTTCACTTTTTTATCACTATCCTCGTATAGAAAGAAAGAATATTTAAAATAACCGTAGAAAATTTCTAAATGTAAGAAACTGTAAGCAATGTAAGAAACTCAAATATCGTAAAATACGCATACAATAGCGATAATTTTTATTTATCAAGTTTTCTTATTATTCTAACAGTTTTCTCTTGCCACAATCAAAGCTTTTAACTCAATTTGTCACAAAAATTCGTATTCCCTACTAAAGAAAATTAAAAAAAAAAAATACTTGGAATCATTGATCATAACTAGGTGTACCGCTGAATTCTTTGCATCGGTCTTTATCCTGACCTGATTGCTTTCATTCAAAAGAATTGATCTTTAGCGTAGCCCCTCTTCCCGAAGAAATTTATTTACAAATATAGTTGATAGAAGGAACATGATGTCTTCTCAAGAAAGCAACCTCCTCTCAAAATCCGGTTCACATGATTGATCCCACTGGTCGGATCCAGATTCAATCTTTCACTTTGCCGATCCGGATTGTTCTGGAGGGAACGAAAAGTCTCTGATATCCACTTTGATGGAGTTACAGTTGCAGTTATGCATTTGTCAAGAGAATACAAAATTGTGGATAGCAATGATCAATACATAGACTTGAAAAAGCCTCAAATGGTCTGACCGGGTCACAGTGGGAATTTTCGGAATGTCATTTTCTTTTATCACAAAGGCGGCTTGCCCAGAGGCTGATTTAGACATTTTGAGGTGTTAGACAGAGCATACCATAAAATCTTGCTTTTAATATGCCGTTCAGTTTAATTTCTCATTTCGTTAACTTCGCATCATATACTTAAATGGTTTGTTTTAAGTTATTTTATTATTTTAATAACAATGACGAAGTGCATATGTTTATTTATTTATTTATTATGACTTGTGGTTAAGTTCCATCCCCGTCAGTACACATAGTTATTTCAACTGTATACATTATAATTGTTTACCTAATATATATATATATATATATAATAATATATAGATAAAATAATTTATATATATATATAAAATAATTCATTTTTATATAATATAATATATAAAAATGAATTTTTGTTTGTTCCTACCTTATACACTGCCGTACCGTTCAACCGACTGCGATGAAACTTGGTCAACTTATCGCTTGCACCTTCGCGAAAGTTACAGGCATAGTACAGTTATCATATCCGATATATAAACATGAATTTTTGTTTGTTCATACCTTATGCTCTGCCGTACCGTTCAACCAATTGCGATGAAACTTTGCAACGTATTGCTTGCACTTGTGCGAAGGTCATATTTTAAAATTGACAATTGAGAAAAGACGAACAGTAAACGGAAATCGGCACATGCCATTTGGTATTAATCTCACATATATCAAACAAAATAAAATTATTGTGATTGATACCAGTCAATGTGACTGAAATGAAATCGAAAATATTTAATGCAAGAGCTAATTTTTTCTTCTCATTAATGAATTGTCATCTACACAGGATGTTGTAATTCATCTTACACAATATTTTGTCTGCGGTACAGCGCATATTTTATTCAAAGTTTATCTCACACATATCAAATAGAAATAGAATTATTATTATCGATGCCCATCAAGTTAAGTTGTATATAATGGAAATTTTCCAAAGCAGATAGTAATTCTTCTATTTATTCAGTGAATCGACAAACGATATTTCGGTTATACAAGCATATATCGTGTTGATTGCTCGTGTTGAGATATATCGTATTGAAAAATACATCACCAAGCGTTCGTTACTTCACAAATCTACTACTTAATAGATCTACCACTTTGGCAGCTACCAAGTTTGGTTTATTGGAAATCCGGAACTGACTCTGTATTCAAAAATATACTTATAGCTGCAAAAGTGTCCATGCTTATTTTTTCCCGAATACTCTTCTTAAATGCATCTGAGATACTACATTGCTTGGAAACATGAAAACATTTTAACTACTTCTCGGATTTAAGATCGTCTCTTAAGTAGTAGAGAAGATGAAATGGGCCTAATATCTTTGAAAAAAGTATTTGTGGAAAGAACAGATAATGTAAGTCCAGCACGATACAAATGCTTTATGGCTCTAAAATGGACTTGCATGTAAGTGGAATAGCAGTAAATTTTCGTTTAAATTTCAATTATATCTGCATATTTATTTAACTTGGCGTGCTTTATTTAATTTAGTGCAACTATTGCGAAGATGGGATTTTGAAATCGATTTTTCACTCGCTTCTTAATGACCATAGTTCTAAAATTTTGCAGAATTGAGTGTTTCCGAGGAAAATAATTTTAATATTTCAAAACTTAATTGACAATTAATCGATTAATTTAATCAAATTTTGATCCCATGACAAGTGGCGGGACTTGGTAGCAAATAGAACGAAAAGATGAATTTAAGATTCCGTGATGATAATAATTTCAATAAAAAAAATCTTATTATCAATGCACTAATAAAAGTATATTTCGAACAATGTTTTTATTCAACTTATTTTAACAAATTCTATCACACACCAGTCTTTTTGCTGTGGCGAGAAGATTCGATGCATAGCCCTCTAATTGTCGTTTAAACAAACAATCTCCAAAAGAAAATATAAAAAAAACCTTTGAGTTGACTGAACTTTGGATATCAGCGATGACAGTTCGTCCATTTGGACTGCAGAGCTGCAATATTTTCTTAAATTATTTTAAAAGTTTTGTTTTTTCGTTTTTAAACTTATTTGAGGATTTTTTTCCCACTTCGAGAATTCAATGAACAATGAAAATGAAAAATAACATAAACAATAATAATAAAGAAAGAAAATAGAAAATTAATCAATGATTAAACGGTGCATGAGCTGGAGCTGCACGGATGCCATTTCCAGAAGACAACAAAACCACTAATCACGTAATAGCAAAAGTGTAAACATAAAATTCCTCCTTGAGTTTAGCTGTGATTGGCTGCTCTGATTTTCAGACTGGATATGGGTGCACGGCCATTTTTTTTTTTTTTTTTTGTGTGTGTGTGTTTTTCTTACCCAAGTAAAGCAGGATTTTTTTCCTTCGTTTTTTTATTTTTTTTATTTTTCATTTGGTAGTTATTTAATTCTTGTTACGCTTTTACATTATTCCAATGGTGAGCCATCTACTTTAATATGCATTAATGTTCTTTTATTAGAATACACTTATCGGAAAAAGGTTTGGCGATAATTTTCTAAAATACAAATTTTGGGGTGTTTAGAGGTAAAGCCGTTTTTAAAAAATTCAATTCTAACTGCACTTTCTTGTGAAATATTTTTGCGCAAGCGATACTACTGGTTTCTGAACTGATGAATTGCGACTAGATAGCAATTCTATAAAAATATACAAATGTCTATTAATTTATGATATTTTGATATCAAGGATTGTTTTTACGATCTCCCTGTGTGATAAATCTATTAATCAAAGTCGAGAAGCTAATGTTTGTTTGACAATGTACTTTCTACAGAAAAGGTTAATATTTCTGTTGAAAACTGTTAACTGATCATACCTTATTCACGTATTAAGAACAAATGATTATAGCTGATTCCAGAATATTTATTTGATTCCAGATAATTTGTTTCCAGAACTTTTGTCCAGTATAATAATAATTTCAAGGACATTGAAGTGTCTTTTAATCTGAGAAGTTGAACACAATAATATATTCAATAAAAAGCATCAATTTTTTTCTCTTAAAAATACTCCGTACATTTCCTAATCTGAACTATTGTATTCTGATCAAGAAACTTCAATGCCAGAATGAGCTGAAAATAATTAAAAAAAAAGATAAATTACATCTAAGAAAATTTTAAATAATTTTTTCCTTGAAATGCTTCAATCATTTCTCATGTCTAATATTCCATTGACATTGATAGTAATAAACAGAACATGAAATGCAGTGCTTAGGCTGAATTTTTTCTTTCTAAACCAATGCAATTTAGTAAAAAATATTTTGGATCTAGACCTTACTTGGTTTTCAAAAATTCAGGTCAGTTTAGAACTTGGCAGTTTCTCCAGTATTAAAGTTTTGAATGATTACAGAAGACATTTTAAAAAATAAATAAACCAGAAGGAGAAATTTTCTCTTGTACTTTTTTGTACGTACACAAGTAATATCACAAGTATTGTGTTTTTGTTTTTTTATCAAGTAACTACAAAGTGTTTTACTCTGACATCTTATGATCTTATCAAAAATCTTATGACAAATACGCGCAACAGAATACCCTTATGAAAGCCAACAGGCTTAAGCAAGCAATAGTTTCTATACAAAAATATAGATATTATAAGTGATAACAAATATTTAAAATAAAGAATTTTGACAAATTTAAGAAAAATTAATGAAAAAAAGCGAGTGAAAAATAAAAATAAAACAAAGAGTAAATGGAAAGTATAAAAAGAACGTATTAAAAATTTAGAAAATGGTTACAAAAAATGCAAATTGTGAATTATTGAAAAATTGAGAATAAAAAATAAAAATAGTAACATTAGAATATTTAACAGAAACCAGTAATATAGTTCAGCTAAATAAAGAAAATGGAAATGAAAGAGGTCACAAGGAAGCAGAACAAAAGTTTAAACTTTTCTCTAAGATGTGGAAAAATAGTGCCACAACAGGGGAATCTTTAAAAAATAAATAAACCTGCAGAAATATTCTTCTTTAGACTTTTTCGTACATACGCAATATCCCAAGTATTTCGTTTAGTTTTGTATCAAGTATTTAGAAGTGTTTATTCTGGCCAGCTAAAGCATTCTAAATTCTTATGACAAATAAGAGTTACAAAATATTCCTACGAAATCCAACAATTTTGTAGTCGATATCATGTTAAAATACAAAATATCCCAATAGAAGACATTTTAAAAAATAAATAAACCAATATGAGTATTCTCCCTTCAACGTTTTCATGTATACGCAATATCGCAAGTACTGTGTTCAGTTTTGTATCAAATATTGTGATGATAATCGTACATACATTTTAGAAGCAAACTCCTTCCTTTTATCTGATTTTGTCCAAGATTGATTCCGATCTACAATCTTAGTGTAAAGACCCCGTAACAAATTTCATTTGTCTAGTTGGTTACGCTTTTGAATATTATATTAATTTTTTGAATATTATAATATTATTTTGAATATTATATTATTATTTTGAATATTATATGAGCACTTATAATAAAAAGCGTAGTTTGATGCTAGACAGTCAACCCTTTTGGTAAATTTTATTCAAAATTTGATATAAATATTCAGTAGAAATCGGAAGCCAGATTACAAGAATCCACCTTCTTCAATTTTTATCGAGTTCATAGTCACTCGAATGGACAGACAAAGGGACAGATTTCCCGTTGAACTGAGAAGCTTTCCACTTGTCAGAAGTTTGATAAAAATGTACAATTTTGTTGTTTACACAGCAAGCCGAATTTCATCTTTTTAGGTTCTTGGAATTTTGAATCATAATGTTTCAAGACTGACAGACTAAAAAAGATTTTTCAAACTCAATGAGGTTTAGACGGTGAAAGTTCATCGACATTTCGTTATTTAGCTTTTTGACAATTACGATACTTTCTCTTTGTATATTTCGTAAACAAGAAAGTAAAATGAATATCTTCATTCTAATGACAAAATAATTAGCATTTCTCCAACTTTTAGGTGAAGCATCATTTAATGCGTAATGAGCCACGTGAAGAGGCAAGAAACGTAAATCACATACATGTACTGATTCTCCGCAGATTTTGGAGGAAAACTGGGCGCATTTTGCAACATGAGATCGTGATCGAATAGTTAATGTCAAATATGACTGATGAAATATTTTTACACTTGTTGTTCTACAAGTTTTTCAAGCATGCCAATTTAAATGTGAATAAAAAAAGCGAGGAAACTTATTATTCTTAAGATAGAAATAAAATTGTGTTATTGAAAATCAGGATATTTGATCATGCATTTCGCAAGGACTAATAACCTTTTCAATTATAAAATTGTTCGTATTAGTTTCCTCGAAATCAACCTCAGTTTTCTTATTTTTAAAATGATAAACTCTGGTATTTGAAAGAGAAGATTCAAAAATTAAGGAAAGATTATAGATTTTTAAGTCGAACAACTAAACTTTGCAATAGAGTTAAAATGTTATTTTTTAAATAAACTTTTACATTTAAATTATTATTAACTAGCCGCCTTTGGCGACCAGCCGGTTCGCCAGTATTACCGCTCGCTACAATTTTCAATTAAATATATTAAGTAACTGGTCTCTTAAAGGATTCTCAAACAAAACATTTTTAATCTTCAAATTTTGATAGTCATACCAAACTTATATTGTTTAGAACGTTTCGTTCAATTTACTATATATTTTTTGCTAATTTGTTGCCATTTCCGGTAAAACTTCAACTTTAATTAAAAATGTAAATGACGAAATTGCAATTAATATTAAGATATTTTTTAATAAAACCAAGCGTTTTATTTATCATCTTTATTGTTATTTATTAATTATTATTATTATTGAATATGAGTATTGCAAACAGAATCGCTCGGTATTTAAATCTTATGTGAACTACAAAATATTTTTCATAATTTATGTAATATCTCAAAGAATAATTCAACAAAAATTTCTGAGATTCAGTATAAAATTCAGTTTTTAGTTTTGCTTTCAAAAGGATTGAAATGAAATCAATAATAATATTTTGTTCCTGCTTATAAATATATTTCAAAAATTATGAAGTCTAAATTTAATGCAGTAAGGTATCATATTCTGATAAATATTCTGGACACACTAAATTTTAAATAAATGAATAAATGTTTCTATTTTCCACGATCAACTAAGACTTATTTATGAAGTTTTAAATGTTAAAAATTTAGAAAAACTCGCCATTTTCATAATCTTAGGCCAATTAATCTTGAGAAACCTGCGCGCTTATTGGCGTATTTTCTTTGAAACGATCGATGAAAAATCTAAAATTATCCTTTTTTTATTGAATAGTGATATTCAAATCTTCATAAATCAGTTAGTTTAAGTGATTTGAAATTAACTCTTAAAAGTCAGTGATTTAGTTGATTGTAAACTAAATCTATGACCACCATAAAATCTGTGCTTTCTCTTGTGGTGCATGCATTCTCCTTAATATCCGATCGAATAAAACATCACATACAAAAGTACTACATTGAACAAACACATCAAAAGTAAACATAACATTTCAATAGTTGCCAAAAACAAAAGAGAGAAAAATGCAATTAATAAGCAGACGATATTTAGAAAATTACAGATATTTAGACTGGAAAATGAAATTATCTGAAATTAAAAACACGCGCAGACGATATTTACAAAAGTAAAAATATTCAAACCTGAAAAGGAAAATATATGAGTTATTCCATCAATAAATGTCATAAGTTTGTTTACATCTTCATTATTTTATGAGTCATTAAATATCCAAATGAATCCGGGACTGAATAAACACCCTGTATTGAGAGTGTAAAAGATCATAAAATAATTTTTCTTGAATTTATTTTTTAGAAAAAATAATATTTCATATTTGTTTCATTTCCTACAGACACTTGCCGAAAATTATATTTTTGCAGATTTCATTTCCAAAAAGATTTAATTTATTTTCAGTTAGAGCTTTAATCAATGTGATGGCAACATTTTGAAAAAAGCTATTTTTTTTCTCATGAAGGCGAAACGTGCTTAATCCTCATTTTTATTTTTGACGAAAAAAATTATTGAAAAACATAGTTAAAATATTTATTTAAAAATTCATTAAAAATAGAAATTTAATTTTAAGATTAAAACAGTAGTATCATTTAAAAGATAAATTTTTTATCTTTAATTTCATGTAAAAATCTTTTTTGTGCGGTAATATTTCCGGCAGTTATAGCAGAAACACGTCAAAATTTCGCTTAATTTTTAAATAAATAAAATTCTAGTTAAAAATTCGAAAAAATAACCCCCAGGTGCACATTCCTGGCCTCCAAGGTATACACGTGCCAAATTTGGTAGTTGTAGGTTGAATGGTCTGGTCTGTAGAGCGCCAACACACACACAAACACACAAACACACACACACACACACACACATTGAGCTTTATTATAAGTATAGATTAAGATATTAAACCAAACCGTTTAACCTGAAATTACCAAATTTGACGTAGATGTACTTGGGAAAAAGGAAATGTGCCTTTAATTGCAATTTTTAAAAAATTTTAATTAATTAAAAATTAATCTAGATTTTTACTTTTTTTTGTGATAGCATCTGAAAATATCATTATACAAAAGTATTTTTATAACACTTCTTTAAAAAATGTAATGTATTTTTCTTGTTATAAATGTAGTTATCATGTAATTTTTTTCTGAAATTTCACAGTTTTTTTTTTAAATTTATAATTTTTAACAATTATTTTCTATGCTATAATGAAATTCAAAACATTTTCATTGTTCCTTCAAATATTTAATCTCGTGAATTTCCTTTGCTACTGAAGGCTGAGGAAGAAACATTCTATTCATCATCTGTGCATATCACATGAAAAATAAGAAAGTGAAGTTACGGGGGCATGACAGACAACGTGCATTTAGAAGATAGTTTGTTCGGACAATTGAAGGGTTTGCTGCAAAAAGGAGGAAGCTCCAATTATTCAAGCTTGCAGAAAGGCTTAAAAAATGTTTGAAAATTCCAAATTCTAAATTGTGTGAAGATTTTCCTTTTGATCAATCTTCTTAAATGTTCCTAAATATTATGACAGTATTTTCATTCAAAAATATATTTTCCAGATGACATGGCAAATGTTGGAATGTTGGAACTACCTCTTTCTTGCAACTAAATAGATAGTCTGTTTACCTCTATGAAAAATATTTCACAATAAAAAATGCAATTTACTAGTTTTTTATTTAAAGAAAACTAATAAAATACATGTAACGTCGGGCCCCTTCGCTACATAATCGGACTGTAGTCCATCATAGAGCCACATATCATTTTGAGGAACGTATTTGCTAGCTAGTTCCATTACATTTTTGTATTTTGCACTCTTAAGTGGAAGAATCTGCCGGAGAAAGTGACAGAAGCTCCAGGAACTACCTCTATATTGCAACAAACTAATGAGTAACGTGAGAACTAACGATTGGAGCTACATCTTTGTGGCACCAAACAAACAATTTTTTTTTACCACATGATAGTACATGTAACTCCAAATTCCCCCAGGTTGGAGCAAACCCTTCAATTGTGTTTCTAATGGCGTTATGATGTCATGGAACTTGATTCCATCAGGAAGCTTCATGTACAAATGTACAGAAAAGGTGTAAGGCTATTAAACAAACACGGCTGTTATGACTATCACAATTTGTTGCTTAAAATTACTTTGTTAATAGAATCATAAAAATAAAGATATACATAAGAAATTGAACTGAAATTAAAAACAACTAATGTTTTTAATTAGTTGCGATATAAGGCTAAACACTAGTAGTTATCATAACAACTCATTCAACCATATTTTTAGTAATTTGTGTAAGGTGTTGCAGCATCACTGTAATCATCCAATTCCTGGGTAAGGCTTAGATATTGCACACCATTTTTTAAGCCACACTAAGTATCATAAGAAAAAAAAGGCTGGAAACAAGAAAATAATAAATGTTTAAAAAAAACAGAGATTTTATGAGTGGATTAAAAAAAGATAAGGTAATCTTTTCTCAACAATATGGAAATCAAAAGAAAAATCGTAACAGTGTGAGGCTTAAAAAACAATTGCAGAATTCTGTACAACCAAAATGAATACTATAAGAAACAAAAATCTCAAAACCAAAAATATAAAAGTAAAAGAAAAAAATTATAAATTGTGAATACGATTTTAATTTATTTAAAGTTTTTCTATCTACCTTCACGATTTTACGATTCATGTTTTGACCTCTAGTTTTTTGACGAAAAAAATTATTTGTCCTTTTTAAAGCACTCATGAAAGCGAATTTTTTGTTTTTTTTTATTTATAGCTTCCTATTTTTCATTCATTATGTCTTTTCAAACGGAAAGACGAAAGGTCTTAAAAAACATCTGTAATATATATAGAGAAACTCAACGAGTACTGGTCCTGAAATTCACCACTAGACAATGACAAATAGCTTGCGGCATTAAAACCAGGACAATTTGATGACATGTACCTTCCTGAAACATGAAACCAGATAATGGCCTATCGATTTGGAACCCATCATTCATTTCACACAAAACACATTTAGTAACAGCCAAAATGCATGAAAGAACTTCTAAGATAGTAAATGTTTCAAATGTGAAAGGTTCTGTTTGCTTGTCTGCTTCGAAGGATTTTCTTTATTGCTACTTATTTAAGGCTTAACCGATTAAAAATAATTTTAATCAGTTAAGGTCCCGATTAAAATTATGTTTAAATAGTAATTTCTTAACCATTTTCTATAAGCAATTCATTTTGGGGTAGATAAACATTTCACGACACCATTCTTATCCCAAATATTTTGTACGTTCCCAAAATTGGAAAAAAATAAACAAATAACAAATAAACCAATATTAGAAGCAAAAATTTGGCAAAAAGTATTCAGTTTTTAAAAAAATGTTTATAATCGAAGCAATTTCTTAACTCTTCTTACTTCATTCATAAAAAGTTTACAAAGCATTGTAATCTCGAAATTCTGATAAATCTACATGTCCCAGACCTCTCTGGGTTCGGCTCGAAAAATCATTTTGGGAATTTTGTCTGACTACCTGTCGATTTGTCTGATTGTCGGTGAAAATAGTTGTTCAAAAACATTTTGAATTATTTGGGTGGGATTTGGTATGTGGTCTTTGCATCAAAATTGTAGACCTCTTCCAAATTGTAGATAAGATTCATTTAAGAAGCATCGCGCTACCCATCCGTGTGAACTCGATAACCAAAATATACTAAGTTTAGTTATATTAACGCCCTTTCAGAATCAATGGAAGGACTATATTTGAATCGGCCTAATAACATTCAACAGAAGTCAGAAAACGATGAAGACACCTGGGCCGACTTCCTCACTATGCACCTAGCCAACGGAAGGACATTTGATCCGAGTCGTTAGATTTAACAAGCCAGTACACATGATATATTTTTAGCGAAATCGGATTTCGAGCCTGGAACCCTCCAACCCCAAAAGCAGCGATCTTTTTGCTATGGCATCGCAGCTGGGAATGAATACGCAAAGAGAGAGACGGATCAAATTTAGTAAATGCTTTTATAAGCAGAATAGTGGATGGGGACCAAATTTCGGATTAAATCCGAGAACGTGTTAACCGGCTGTTGGTTTGTATATTCTTGTGCATACGAATGCAACAACTCAGAAATGCAATGATTTGGAAAATATTTAGAATGTGAAATCAAATTTTGAAACCAAAATTGTAAATCTGTAGCAAATTTTGAATTCAATTAGCCAAAACGCAGACTTCCAGAATACAAAAGTGGTTTCCTTTCTGCTATGAACCCCTAAACACGCTAGATTGCGCGAATATGAGCGATAATCGAGGGTAATACACTCTCACTGTTGATATCGGAAGCTACTTGTCTACTGCACAAACCGGGGAATTGATTTGCATGTGGCCTTCGGACTTTCTCTGTGACATGCCCCGAGGATGCAGACTAGGAGAAATGTGCAGACAAATCATAATTTGCTAGCATACGACAAAGTTTGAAGGGGAAAAAACTACATTTGGTCGTTTACGAATATTAAAAAATCTGGAAAGACATAGTTGTGTAAAATTTCCATGGTCAATATCCTCATTTTCGGTTCGGACCTGCAGTTTGAAAAGCCCTGATTTAAATGACTGTTTTAAACTTTTAAAAGGATATGTTTTTTTACTAATGTAGAAAATTAAAATCTGTCACTTAAACCAGTAATTTAATAAATTAATTAATTTGATGTTACCATAGTCTATTATTTTTTATGAGTCAACAAATAAAATTTTTCGTATCCTTTTATTTTGCTTTTTTTTTATTTGAGTTATTTCACTTCTAATTTAGACAGCTACTAGTTATTATTTCTGTGGTATTCCCCTAATTCAAGACTATAGTCTCCTTCATTTGATCCAATTCAAACAAACTATCTAATCGGCGTAAATTTTGGATAATAAAAAATATATATAGTCTTATCTTTTAGTTATCTTAGGAAAATTATATAAATAAAATGTTGCCAAACAAGTTTCATGTCTGATATAAGAATATATTTTACATTTTACTTAAAAATAACCTAGGTACTAATAATCTCCCGTTAAAACTGTCGATGATATCTAAATGTAAACGCTTACTCTTGACTGCAGCCACGTAACGTTTTTCTATCTAGTCAATATCAATCCTCACTGCTTTTGTCCAAGTCTTCATAAATAAGACCTTTGAGATCTCCAAATGGGAAATTAGTTAATGTAAAATAATATTCATCTATTATAAAATGTTTTGGGCGATAATATTCTATATTAATACATTAATTACCTTGATTAGAACAGTTATTTTTGTATCGAAAAGTTATAACAGGAGAGAATCTATGATCCACGGACTTTTTTTTCCACCTACTAGTAGAAGACTTTAAGACAAGTTGTTTAATTAACTAAAAGCTTTCGCTGAAGCTTGTTTCAAAAAATTTGAATAACTTACCCCTACGTACTTAAAAGAAGTTTTTAAAAAAATGTGTTCTAAAAATATTGCTAATAGGAAGGGGGGAAGAAAGCCTTTTCTAACAGTACTACAAATCTCCACTTCATTTAATTTTAATTTTTCCTTATTTCTATGCATCATAAATAGTTTTTGCAATTTAGGAACTGGAGATGCCACTTAAATGAATTAAAATGGGTAAATTCACAGTTTTTATTTCAAACTTTTCTTCCTTTCCGGTTTAAAGCAAAACAAATAAAACAGAGGCCAGTAATTAAACAGAAAAAACAGACAATTAATAGGGCAACCCCTCAAGGAATTTGAGCTTGTGTTTTTAAGTGAATTAATTTCGTGCTTTCGTTTAGTTATAAAAGCCGTGCAGTCGAACATATACAGATTAAAATCAAGTACCCATTAAAGTAATTTTGGTACATTAGTCGTGTTATGTTTCTAATTAATCACCATTTACAAGTTTCCATTGTGTTATTTTTTCAAACAAAATACGGTGTTTTATAATTTTAAAAAGTGTCCAATCTTATTATTAAATATTATGTAGATTAAGTTAAATAAAGTTTAATCATTCTTTCTTTGGGAGCTATTTTGTTTAAAACTACTTTTAAATTTTTGCTGAGCATCTTTTTATACTTGATATACTGAAATAAACTTTTTTTAAATATGATCTGCAATCCAACATTTTGCTATTGTGGCGAGAAACTCAAATTTAGACATGGGAAAATTTGACAATTGTGAAAAATTTCACACCACGTGTTCTGTCAAAATTTTCAAATCTTGAGAAGAAAAAGTCTACCCCAGAAAAGTATGTCAGAAGCTTCGTAATCCCTTGTACAAAGAATATTTTTGTAGATAAATCAAGTAACTGAAAACATTCCGCAAAACGAGAATGGCAGCTTTCAACTTTTCAATCACATAATCACTTTTAATTTTGTTCTCAAAATAATGTAACTGAAAAAGAAACAAGCTCTTAGCCCAGCTTCCTTAGGCAGTCCACTTTTTGATCAGTAAAATGTAAGGGCCTAATTGTTTTGTATTAGTAGTTACAAATTATTTGATACATTTTCATTGTTTACCCATCAAAGTTTTATTTAAATAATAATACATTTTTGTGCTACGTTTTAGCTATTTTTTCCCCATATTTTCCAATTTTATTCATTTCTTGGATGCTTATAGGAATTAATGCTTTCAGGATACTAAAAATTAAATAAATTTAGTAAATAAATTAAACTTAGCTGACATTGCTTAATTAACCTCTTAACTGTTTTGTTTTCCTTTCTGTCTAATAGATGACATTTTTCGCATCAGGAAGGTGATGTTAGATTCAACTAAGAATCCATAGAAAATCTGAATTGTTAGAGGATTATGAGCAATTGTTTGTATTGAATTATAGCGTCATTGAATTGTTGAATTTTTTGCTTAAAAGTTTAAAAGTGATAAATTGAAATACGCATGACGCGGGAGCACGATGGTTAAAGGTATTAAGGAAATTAATTTGATGGGTGAACCAGAATTTTACCGAACACGAATTGATAACATTAGTTCAAAAATCTTTTATACACTGACCTTTAAAAGTTAAGGTACGGATGTTTTTCTAAGCTCAACATAAAAAAATGGCAGTAACATTAATATTCACAGTTTATGTACATGATAGTAATAAACTTCAAGAAATCTTATGCAAAAAGAATGACTACCACTTTTATTTTAAAGAATTGAATGTTTATTTAAGAGTGGGAGAAAGAAGCAAACGTTTTAACTTCATAATTTTGTGTGTAAGTTATATCCATGATTGTTGATCCTCAGTTATTATTGGAATTTCGTTGAAAATATCCAGGAGAGTTTAGCAATGTCTAGAAATCGTTTGCCCAATTTGTTAAGATGAGGGCGGTCGGATGGATGGATGGAAATGTGGTTGTCACGAGCTGATATTGCTAGTCGTCTCGATGTGTCCCGTAGTGTGGTCAATCAACAACAAGATCAGTTTCAATCTAAGGATTCTGAGTCTAAAAAGGAAATCATGAGTTACAACAACTACGGGAGACCTCTGCGTTATTTAGATTTCCGCTAGATTTCAATTTGGAATAACGAACTTTAAAAAGCTAAGTAAAAAGTAATCAAAGAGTTTTTACTTAAATATGTAATCAACATTCATAACTTAACCTGTTAACTGGGTATGACGAAATATTTCAATGTGAAATGCGTTGAAAATAAATTGATTACCTAATTAACAGGTTAACTACATTAAGAATTCTTCCACTAGTTTTAAAAAAATGTTCTGATATTATTCTTACTAATTTAAGTGATCTGACATTATTGAAAATGCAAGGATATGGCTTGAAGGACGATGACACTTTTGAAAAGAAGCAAAAATCTCATCAATACTGGCTCTGATCTAGGAGGGAAAGAAAGATCACACAATATCATCAGAATTCGAGGGCTGAGGTAAACTATTACTACTCGCAATTAATTCCTTTTATTGGATAAGCAAAAGACAGATAGATACTCTTTTTATGCATTTATGCATTTATCTTTAAAAATACAAGCCGCTTTTGGCGACCAGCTATTCGGTCACATTAGTAATAATTCAACCATGTCAACAACTTTTTTAACTTATATTTGACCATAATAAATGAAAATAATATTTTAAAGCATTCTTGAACAATAAATATAGAATTTAGTAGCTATAATCCAAAATAGTGAAATTAATTGACGAATCAGAATTACAGGCGAAATCAGTCTAGTGTGGTGTAGTTTTATTTTGTGATAACTTTCGAATGAGGTTATAGGAGGTAGGTAGGACGATCATCCCTGGCTTGTCTAGGTATCATGAGCTTTTATGTGAAATAGAAATTGGCAACATCGAGTCTGTGGTTGAGGTTCGTGAATGGTTAATTTTTCTCCTCGTTATTTTATATATTTAGAATGTCTATTTAATAATATCTTTTTGTTGTCTTGTTTATATCTTAGAAACATCCTGAATACAGCGACTTTCGAAGTTATTTAATGATCTGTTTTTTACACCATATTTCAATCAATCTTTAATCCCCCCCCAACAAAAAAAACTTTTATTTGGTTCTTTTTATTCGTTCATTTTCTGTCTTCCTTTCTTTCTTTAAAGAAAAAGTAAAGGAAGAAAATTTTATGTTCAGACCAAAAGGGAGACTGTGAGTAAGAAATTTCGCCTCCAACATATCACTCTGATATATGCCACGATTGAGGCCCCTTTAAACCTCGAGGCGCGAGACGACCATCTCCGCTGCTTGTGCAGAAAATCGCCACAGTATCCCTCTCACGACTATAGAATTTTGACCTTGAGTAAGGCCAAGAATACCTTGCATACCTTGCGAACAGTAGTTACGAAGCATTAAAATTTAGCGTGAATTTAGTAATTTTAACTGAATCTATCGTGTCATCCTTGGCAAGTTTTTTGACGATTAATCCCTGACACACGATTAAAAGTATCATTTGAATCATATCATATCAGAATTTGCATTTTAGACGGGGTTTTCCTAACCAATTAAAGTCAAAATTTGACACAGAAATACAGCAGAGTCCTAAAATCACATATCAAATTTGATATATTTAAGTCATCGCGTTTTTGAGTTATTGCTTTTACATATTTCTGAAAGTACAGACCGACAGGCAATCAACCCATTGTTGGATATGGTTCAAAATTTGGCAAGTGTTTACACTAAAAGTGTTAAAATCTTTTTGCCGAATTTTATCCATCTAGCTCTCTTCATTTTGTAGTAATCGGACTAACTTACATTTGAAAAGCAAGGGGGAGAGACTTCCTCTTAATGGTTTTTGCTCAAAATTTGATAGAAATTTGCAAATTCGAGGTAAAGAACATACCCCAAATTTCATCCTTCTCGCTTACAGTGTTTTTGAGTTATCTTTATCTCAGACAGATGGACAGAAAGAGATACAGAATGCCAAAAATGTGTTTTTTGAACACAGGGAAGTCTGAAAAGAGGAGATTCGTAAAAATCTCGAGTTCGGATTTTTTGAAGATTACAATATTTTCTCTATACTTCATATATGAGAAAGTAAAAAGGAGGAGCAGTGAAGAAGCTGTTTTTTCACTTTCCATTAGTACCGTTTCATGTAGACATGCCACTTCTAATAAAGCCTTGTCGCATTGTCTAATATTCAGAGTTAACGGTCCTCTCGCTGATGTAGTGAGGAAGTTGGGAGAGTGGGTGCCGTTTTCGCTGTCTGAGGAAATCATGAGATCCTTTTCAAAATAACCGTCAAGCTGCTTCAAAGTGTGAGAGTAACATAACTAAGCAAGTCCTTGGAAAAACTAAATAAAATCTGCTTTATATATGCAAATATTAAGCTCGCTATTCCATTATTAAACTAAGGAAGAACACGTGTATTTTTTGTAAAGCATAGTTTTTTTTTTTTTTTTTTTTCCTGTTCAAAGGGAAAGCCAAGTTTATATAAGACTTAAAGCTTTTTTTATGAAAAGAATTCACTCGTGGCCTATGTTAAAGACAAAATATCGAGAAGAGTTTTTTTGTTTGTTTATTTATTTATCTGTTTCTACTGAATAGTTCCGAGAACGCGAAAAGATTTCTCTTAATTTCTCTCCGTATCGAGTGGGATATAAAAGTATTCTCGGAAGTTTTTAACTTTCTACTCCACTGATGTGAAAAATTTGTCATTGGCTTTGAATTCGCAAATTAGAACTCAAATGGGGATAAAAATGTTTATATGGCCAGTCCTTTGATTGGTTTTCTTCAAGAAAGACCGGTTCTTGGAAATCAACTTGATAGAAATTGCACAAACCAATGGAAATTGTCTCCTCCAAACTTTCCTATATACTCTCCAATACAGATCTTATTTTCCTTCCTCCGCATAAATTTGTGGAATTTGGTTAAAGCCACTAATACCTTTCATATCACAGGTGAATGATCGTTACGATATATAAATCTTTGGCGTGAATCTAGAACTTTTAATGAATCAATTGCAAATAAATATTTTGAATGCCTTTTATTCCGGTCGATTGAATCTAAAATTTGAAAAACATTTTAACATTAAAAAAAATGAAGCTGAAATTGATAAATGATAAAATACGATCATATAAAATAAAATTTCAAATAAAATAAAATTTGCTTTGAAATTGTCAAATGAATAAAATTCAATTAAAATCAAATAAAATTTTAATGATTTAAGACATTGTATTTATGAGATATTGCGTTTACATGCATGCTAAATTATTGACCGACAGATGATCAACTGTTTGACAGATCTGTATCTATATTTAAATGTTAAATCTGTGTACCAAGATTTATCTTCCTAGCTCTTTGCGTTTTGTACTTGTAGAATTCATTTGTACCCGAACAGCCAGTCAGACAGATTTCCTGAATGGATTTCGTTGAAATTTAAAAGAAATCTACGAATTTGGTCTTAAGTCCGTATACCAAATTTCATCCGTCTAGCATAATAAGTGTTTGAGTTATCATATTCACATGCAGACATAAAACCAAAAAAAAAAAAAAAAATTTCGGTCTAAGGGTGGTCTGAAGCGTTTCTTTTCAGTTTCTGGTGGAAGGATCCCTAATGTAATGAAAAGCGACTAAAACTGAAGCTGGCGTATTTAAATTGCTAGAAATACTTGACAATAATGTTTGACAAAGTAAACAACTAATTCTCAATATAGTGCTGTGACCGACTTATAAGAGAAATAAAAAAAAACATTTCGAAAACGTTAGTAAAGAATACATTGTACTTAGAGGAAAGGAAAAATTAAGCGTCGAATCATATTTACCTTTGTTGGATATGCTATACCCAAAAATTTCATGGTGTCTTGAAGCATATGGTAAAGTTAATTTAATATTTAGATTTTTTTATTAATTTTCTGAAAATAATCAACATCGAAACTAAGGGAATTGCTCAAAAATTTAAAGAATATTATTCATAGAATATCGGATCTAAATTTAGTAATGAAAAAGTACATTTTGAATTCTTCATGTTACAAATTCTTGAAAGAAATGAAAAAATAATAGTACTTGCAGTGAATTCTTATAAGCTGATGCATGATAATATGGTTACAAACAGCTTTTCCGATTGTAATGACAACGTTGAAAATTTATAGATGCCCAATAGCCACAAATACAAACAGTGAACAAAGTTACACGAAACTTAATACTGAAAAATTGTTATAGAATTATGATAAATCAAGAATATCTGAACTCTCTGACTATTATGGCCAATGAGCATAATACATCAGAAAGAATTGATTTCCAAGATATTTTAACAGAATATGTATGAAACAAATTGAGGTAAGTTACAACATGAGACTCTAATGTAATAATAAAGATGTAAATATAAAATATGTTTTGTTTTCTAATTTTTTAACATAATATTGTTTTGAATTTTAAAAATGCCCAATCCTATAATCAAAGAGTATTTAAACTGTTGCAAAATATGTTGGCATCTTTCCATTATTTTGTTTAAAATAAAATATTTAAATAATTAATTTAATCTATTAAATAATTTTAAGTTATTATATTTAATAATTATGAATTAAATAAACTAATTTTAAAATAAAATAATTATTATTTCATTTAAGTAAGATAATAATACTAATTTAATTATTTTAATAGTATTTTTACTAAAAAATTAACATAAATATGAAATTGAATAAAAAATATCATTCAGTCCTTGTGTCAAAGAACGTTGATTCTGTTTATTCTAGTTCGAAAGGAATATAAATTGGAATATTTTCCCTTAATTGCTTTTGGTTTATAATAAAATTCATTCTAGTTCATAAAAAAAAGGTTGGTGATTTACGAACTCAAGCCAATTTTTTTTTAATTGAGTAAGTTGCCTTTTTTAAAACGCAATAGAGAAAAACAAAAATAATGTATTTGTCAAAAATAAATTTAAAACTTTTATTCATGTTTAAATCAAAATTTGAATGCTTGGATATTGTAATGTACATCCCATTTAGAAAATACGCAAAAATAAAAAGAAATTACTGTTCTTTCAAAATTATAAAAAATAGAAAAAAAATGAGGATAAATGACAAAAACTTTATTTATTTTATACATATCACATAAATAAAATAAGCATAAAGATTAATTTAAAAGCCTAAATAAGTTTAGTTCACTGTACTTTATTATCATCAATACAATTTAACTAAAAGGGTGCCTTCGAATAATTTAGTACCTATGGTCTTGTCAAAGTCCGTCACTGAATTATCTGATAGATGCTTCTAACGCTCCACGCTGCTAGCCAGTTAAAACTTCCATATAGAAGCCACTGCTACCAGTTTGTTGCATGTTAGATAATGTTCCTATATTTTTTTCTGATGAGTTGTAATTTTCAGGTTTTTTTTTTAATGTAGGATCTCATTGACTGGCAAAGAAGATATTTGGTTATTTGGTGTTATATTTGGTGTTAAAAAAATTATACACGATGACATGAGGGATGTCTGTGCTTAGCAGTAGGGAAACTAGTGTTCATTTTTTTATAATAAAAATACGCCAGTTTTGAGATATTAAAGGATTTACTAGGAACTGAACTTTTAGATATAATAGCCATTTTATTACATGCTATTCAAAATATATTCTATTTTTATCAGGCTTGTTCATCTTGTCCCAGTACCAGGGCAAAACACCCCTTTTGTAGTATCTTTTTAAAATAGCAAAATAATACTGATTATATTAAAATAAAATTTTACCTTACTAGGTACAGTAGAATAATTTACCATTCTAATAATATATGCAAAGAAAAACAATTTACCTCAAAAACTGAATTTATTAAAAATGGTCAGTTGTTAAAATCTTCAGTATGCCCCGGTCTCATCAACTACTTACGGAAAGACATGCTTCAATCATTGATACTAACTTAGTGACTTTTTCAATTATAGTTATTGAACCATGAATTTAATCAGTTAAAGTATCCGATTTGATCAATCTATTTAACGTCAATAATAGGAATCCATTGATATTTAAGAAAAATACCTTTCAACATAGAGCTCTTGTTGATGTACCTTGCAAGAAGAGACCTCTCAAGCAATCTCAACACTACCGTACATACACATATAACAAATATTCTAGAAGTCATAAAGGTCGTGGTGGCCTGGTGGTAAGGTTTCGAGACCGGAAGACTTCATGTTCGAGAGCCGATTCCACCGAAGAACCGTCGTGTAAAGTGGGTCTGGTGCACGCTTTATCCGTCGGGGCCAAACGTCCTCCTGCTGGTGTGGTGTGGAAGTTTGGAGAGGGAGTGCAGCTCAGATGTCGTCCTCGTCATCTGACCAGAGTTCAAAATTACGTCCATCCCAAAATAGCCGTAATATTGCTTTAAAACGGAACGTTAATATATAACTGAACTAAACATCTAGAAATGATAAAGAGATAATAGATGTTTTTCTGAACTTGACCAGTTATAGTGATGGTCTTTCGTCAAAGCAATAAATCATTGACAGCAGGAAGGAAAAAAAAATCTTTCACAGTGCGGTTCAAAGAGAAACTGGGAATTTTCGTGATCTTAGCATTATCATTACCTTTGTGGTGAATAGCATATAAGCCAGTTAACAAGTACGCTACACGAGCGTACGCTTTTGTATCCTGGTTTTGTTACTGGACTACAAACCACAAAGTCCCAGGTACTATCCTTCGCTCATCTCAATTCGCCTAAATTGGTGGCCTCGGACGATGAACCTTCAACCTTCGTACAGCTGTTGTGGTGCCATCTACCCGCAACCGAAGTCGTCAGACTTACTTGACGTAGTAAAATCAAAGTCGCCAGACTCACTTGGCGCAGCAGCATCAGCACCCACACACACTCGCTATCAACTGGGTACATGCCCATTTAGACAACAGCTATAAATACATCACCACTCAACAACCATATCGTTCGTCTCACCTCCGACTCACTGGAGGGAGAGTACTGTGGTGAATTGCATATAAGCCAGTTAACAACTACGCTACACGAGCGTGTGATTTTGTATTCTGGTTTTGTTACTGGACTGCAAACTACAAGGTCCCAGGTTCTATCCTCGCGCATCTCATACCGCTAAACCTTATAAAACGTTTTCAGTAATATCGTGAAATCCGAGAAATATCGATTGCGGTTTCAAAAATTTTGTTATGTTGAGTTTTCAACAATATGCAAGAAGAACTCAAATTTTTTAAAGCATTTTCACCATAAAATTCTGGCTTAAAAATATTAATATTAGCTTTATAATTTATTTTATTTAGCTGGAACAATTTTTCAATAAAAGCCAAATATTATATAATATTGTAACATTGTGTTTACAATGTTGAAAATTGTGCATTCAAAATCCATGAGTAATATTACAAAAACTATACTGTAGATTCTATTTATCGACGCTGATCAACGTTATAAATTATACATTTAGCAATTCGATATAAAAATTTATTATTCATTTTTGTGTATTTTACTTGAATTGATCAGACAACCTGGACATAGTTTTTGATAAGTTGATTTTGATTCTCTATATTGATTTTAAAATAAAACAGTCTATTTTTAATAAAATACTCTAAATCGTCCTTTACCTATTTATTTTAATTAAAATGAATTGATGTTAACGCGTTCGCTGCCAAGATTCACACCTGATATTCGGGTCACCTATTTAGTTAGATGACCCTTTCTTTGGTATCTATTAACTATAGTGAAGAAAGGGCCATTTAATAAGATAGACGGTTTGGTACAATTACATATTGTTTCAAATCTATAATGTTGCTTCCCAAAGTGGTTAGTTCAATCGTTGAAAAAACCATTTTACTATCAGCTCTGTTGGATGCTGATCGGATGACGAATCAGTGATCTCAGGGTTTGGCGACAAACTTGGAGAGCATTTGGCGACTTAGCGACGAATTCAGCGAGTTTGGCGAAAATATAGATAATACTGGAATTATCCAGAATTTTAGTGATAGTGCCAATAAGAACCGATATATGCCTGATTGTTTCATAACCTTCTCTGCCCGACTTCAGGGAGCAATAAAAAGACGGCAGTCTCAAGCCGAAGACAGTCGTAATAATGGAAAAAGTCAAAGCTGGAATAGTTGGATCAGTCCAGCAAAGAGCAAGCGTTGTGTGGAAGTCAAGCGATTGCTGGATTGAGCTGCGTGCCGAGTTCCTGGTGTTTACTGTAGAAGCAGTGTCAAGTCGTGTGTGGAGTAGCCAGTCGTGTAGTAGAATGTCTGTCACATTTGCATACATCCAACATCGATTAAGAATTCTTCAAAAGCATTTTTTATATCTTTATGTAATTAATTAATTTCATTTTACTTCCTTTAATTTCCTTTATTTATTTTTCTTTAATTTTCTAACTTTAATAGATTTTACTTTAAATAAATAAAGAGTGGTCTAGGAAATTTTATTGAAAGTCAATGCAAAGAATCAAAATTGGCACATCAAAAATGAATTCGTGTTGATTGATCAGTTCAGGCAAAACTCATAACAATGAATATTATACTATTATATCATATGGTTAAATACCTAATATACTGCACTCTCAGCACAACATTGATCAATGTTGATATAAATATTATAGATCACATTATATTTTTTACAACTTTGTTTACTATAGAATTTCCAATATTATTTTCTCATTATTCTACATTATAACAAAATATTCGGCTTTTATAAAAAAAAAAATTATGGTTAATTTTTGGGATTGTATCAATGCTTTTAAAAATTTCAATGTCTTTAATTATTGTTAATATTGCACGGTATTGTTATACAGTAATAGGTATTCGTAATATTATGTAATATTTCTGAAATACTGTACAATATTGTGGTGCCACTGTAAACGTCGGTGGGTCCTCTGATTCCTCAAAAGTCCTCTGATTTTAATATAAGCACGAATTTTGGTCGATGAGTTGAAGAAATATTAAAATAAACTGAAAGTATCAAGCATTAACTTTAAAAAAAAACCCAAGAAGATCTGTATTCAAAGGAAAATTTAATTTTTTTTCCTTGCTCTGACATTTTTCAGGTTTGTTTTGGGAAATATATGTAATATTGAGAACTATAATATTGGGATTTATATCACACTATACTAAGGAGTTTAATATTGAACTTTATAACAAAAATCTTATATTCTATACTACGTCAATAATTTGAAACAATATTATACATTGCATTTCCCTAATTTTACATAATTATAGAATACAGTATACTACTTAAGTGAAAAATGAAATGGGGAGGTATTAATTTTTTTCTTCACAAATCATTTAAATCAATCTAAACCGCATATTATTATAATTGGTATTATTTATTAGAAAATGTCCAAAGCAGTAGTAGTCGCAAGTATCGATTTGTATCGTGAGTCGATTTTTATATTTATGATTTCTGAGAATGTGAACCAAGTCGATTTTACTCGTGGCACCATCTATTGATAATATGTAGAACTAAAAGCACTAACTTTTAGTTCTCTATATAAAAAATAATGAAAATGACAAATTTTCAATTTTCTATTTTCAATTCTTTTTCTAAAAACTGTTCGCACACTTATTAAGACTTTCTAAAAACTAAAGATGTGATTAAAATAATAGTTACAAGCATATATTTTATTTAAAAATAAAATTAGCTAAATTATTGATTATTTCTAAAAACCGTGAATTCCCAAAGGCTATTTAACAACATAAATGACTCATGCATAATTAATTAGCTAATTTTTGTTTACAGAATACAACAAAGGAAGGCTCTGAAAGACATAATATCTGGATCTCTATCATTAATGATGCAAACTTCGATCATTACTTTTGAATGCTATAATTCTGTTTAAACTCATGCAATTGAGAGTATCGATAATTTAGGAATGTTTTGAAAAATACAATTTTCAGATCAAAATTGTTTTTAATTACTGATTAGAAGAAATTACTGAAAAAATTACTGATATTCTTTACAAGACACTATTTCACTTTTTACTCTAGAGTGACATTGATTTACAGTCTTGAGATGATACTCAAAAAACTGTTTTATTAAGTTGGCAACACTGATTTCTACAATATTTTTGTCTGCTGTTTTGACGGAACGAAAACAAATCAGCGTATCGCAAGTATTGCAGCTCAAAATGTGAAGCTTGCAAGGGGAAAAAAAAATTTGTTTTTTACTTGATTTCGTGTGTCATGTGCTGAATCGATCGTCGTATAAATTTCTTCAATAAATTTGTAATCGCTGGATTCGTAAAAGTTAGTAGTATTATTTTGATATTAAATATCACGTTGTTATTTATTAATAATTGATGCATTCAAAATTTTCTTATATCTAATATAATTTTTCGGGTTAAAACCTTTCTTAATTTTAGATTTTCAAATTTTTTTTAAAGATTGGTATTATGTCCTTGTGTGTCAACATATGGCTTTTATTGAACGTATGTACGTCGTATTATTAATTCCCCATTAATTATTCCTTTCATACTATTCGCCGGTAGATTGTTTAAAAACGAATTCTTAATAAATGATTATAAATCAGTCATTCTATATTTCTATTTATTTTTTCGCAAACATTCTGTGAAGTTGAAAGTTGACTTTAGCTCCCCCCCCTCCCGTATTCTTTCCTTTCTTTTAAAATTACTTCTCATGTTCTTAATTTTTTTATTTAAAAAATTCTATAAAAATTAATCACAGGATAGAATAATTTATTACTAAATTAGAGTTTTATTTATTTTAGTTATTTATCATTAATTGTAAGTTTTTTCATTCATAATTTTTTGTTTGAATTATTTTTATAAAATGATAATATTTTAAAATGATAATCAGTTTTATTATTTTCACAGCATTGACATTTCATTTTATGATTTTTTTAAATTTTTTTTTCTTGTTTCTCGTTTCCCCCCCCTAAATATTGTAATTTTTTGACAATAAACTAGTCTAAAAGTTTATATATAAATGATCTACATGCTAACCACACTTTAGGTCAAGAACAAAGTTATTAAAGAATCTAACTATACCTGTAAAATGCTTAATATGAAAGTTTTTTCTCCTCTATTTCAAATGGCTGGTTAGTATAGTACTTTATACTTACTATAACTGTTAGTTTTCATTGTAAGACAGTTTAAAAGTATAATAGGGGGCTTATAAAACATATCAATGATATTTGCTATCATATCTAGACAGCATAGATAAAGAGAGAGAAAGTTTTATGAAATACGAGAGATATGTATCACTATATATAATAAAAAAATCATATGAAAACTTTTTGCATTAATTATGTTCTATCTAAGTATAAGGATGCTCACTATATCTGTGCTTTGATGGAAAACTGATATTCACTTTTTCAAAAAGAATTGAGTTTTCACTTTCTGAAGTTTCATTTGTTGTTGTTAGATGCTGCATATAATACTGGAACCTCATTTAATCATGTAAAACAGCTTAGTTAATTTATGTACCATTTTAAGATTCAATATGTTATAAAAAATTCTGCAAGTTGTTGCAAGTCAAGTCAATATTTTAAAAAGTGACTCAATCATTTTAGCATCTGAGTAAGTGTATATGGATCTTGCATTTATGTGTTTCAATATCTTTTCATAATCTTACTTGCGTAGTTGTAATTTTTTTTTTTTTTTCAGTTAAGGAGCTCTAGTCATATTGGTATACATGTATATATTAAACTTACTAAACTGTAGGTATTTAACTTGTGTGAAAATTTAAAATTTTCTTTTGTTTATTAATTTTAAAAAGGCAAACTCTTGTTTATACAGATTGGGGAGATCACGATCAAATAAACCTGAGTAAGAATATTAGTATAAAATTAACTTTAAGAAATAACTTGATTATTTTTATTTTAGTATTTTCTCTCTTGATTTATTTAATTACATAATGATGGAGATAATAAGTGATTTGTGAATAAATTTCATTATCTTTAATCTATCATAAAGGAAATTCAGATTTTCAAATTTTTTTTAATGTTTTATATATGTATTTATTTGCTTTATTATAAAATACAACTTTTGTGTTAATCATCATAATTGCAAGCACTTTATAATCCCCATTTAAGAAAATGGATACATTAAATTAATAACTTTTAGATAATTAATATTATTGAAAGATAACTGAAGTTTATATTGCAAAGAAAGCTTCCAATGATCATATCATTAATAATTGATACAATATATGATTATATGCATGTTAAAGTTTTAGGAAAAGTTTGGTAGAATTTGACTATTTTTATTCTCCATCTAAAGTTTTATTTGACTGAAAATCTGTTACCAGTGTTTAATCATCTTGCAACTAACCCATACTGACCTGACTGCAAATTCTATACTGGTGGGCTAGTCTTGGACCAGTTTCTGTTTCAAACAAGAGGTAAAAGATGTAAAGTGAGCACTTGGTAATAATTCACTTTACAATCAATATCCCCCATTTGAAATAAAAACTGCCCAAAAATCGGCTCACCTGTATAGAATTTGCATGGTCAGTTTGGACCTAATTAGTAGTTGTTATTGTTGTCTTGTCCAGTCGTGCAATAGGATTAGATCTGTCCAAAAGTGTTTAAAATGGCTTTGGCCACATCAATAACCTCAGTAGAGTAGAGGAGTTGATGAAGTGAATCGAGATGGATCTTGAAGAGCTTCGTCAAAATGTCTGGGCAATCAAAGATATGGTCGGGGGAGTGTTCAGTATCAATGCTGTGAGGACAACTTCTGTAGCTTCGATGGCCATCGGAAGTTATTTTCATTTCCCTGAAGTGTTTAGTCCTCAATCGAGCAATGGTTGTGGATATAATATGATCACAATTTAGGGCAGGGATGGAGTGCTTCTGAAAAGAAGCAGGAACCTGATTGGTAGTGAAAGGATTAAAAGTAAATTCTGTTCAAATGTTCTAGTTGCTTTTTAATTGTAATAGAATCATAACATAGTTATTAAATGAGTTTAAGAGCTGCATAGCTTTTTTCATACTGTCAAATTGAGTTGTCATTTTCTATTGTTTAATTTGAAATATAAATCTATTACTTTTAAATAATTTAAGTGAAAATAAAACTTCTTATTTGAATCATTATTTTTTAAAAACTTTTTTTATTATTTTTCTGAACATACTTAATTTATCCTTTTTGTTGTCTTGAAACCTTTGAATTCATTCATGAATAGATTTATGCACTCTTCACTGGAAATAGTGTTATTCCTTCTTTGAAGATTCTAATTAAATGCTATGTAATTATGGCTATCGAGGCCTAATGGATGCCAAGATGGATATGTTCTTTTGAATGATCTGAGCATTAAGGAAAGATATAGAAACTCTATGAAAAGAACAAAATAAATTCATAAGAGCTAATGCTTAATGCGGTTTCCAGTAAAATATCTTTATTAGCTATAGACATGGTTTATCAAGTTTCCCACAAAAATAGGGCTCTTTAAAGCACTGATAGAACATTCCCTGCCAAATTGATTAAAGTAGCATAAAGTGCCATGAACTTATAAGCAGTTTCCTTGACCTGTGTAAAATTTGGGCATGGATCCTGCAATTTTATGATTAAAAAAATCTACACCAAAATAAGTTCATTTTGTCACTACTAACTGTTATATTATTACAATATTTAAGCATTTGTATCTGGCTAGCTTTTGCAGTTTCTGTTGAAGTTTGATGGAGATGATATAGACATCAGTAGTAATTAAATAAATTTGATGCAACGTAGTTAGAGAGTTACAGAAATCTGTATTTGAAATTTATTTTTATTTGTGTAAGATTTCATGCAGTGCTTACTACGCCAGATTTTGTTATTTTTGAATTCTTTACTGTATAAAGTGAGCCATGTTGTAATTTGTCTGTTTCATCCAATTATTCTATTGCATTGTGAACACACATTCTACTAATGTTTCGTATTTTAGAATTTCAGAATCTCTACCTCTTGCTTGATATCAAAAATTTAGCCATTGTATTAGATGAATCATAATGTTGAGAAGTTCTCTTACCCTAATCAATAATCATAAATTTGTTTGATATAATCGATTCTCTGATCTCTAAAAATATATGGTATACCATCCATCTACTTAAAATTTATGTCAACATTTTAAAGAAAACAAAGTAGATAGAATAATGTATACAAATTTGTATAAATTGTTTAATAAAGCTTTTAAGCAATTTAGGATGGATCAAAGCTTATTTAAGTCACTGCCTTGTTTTGTTAAGTGATAAGACATGAGAAATTTGGAGTTTTTTCTGAAATATCATTTTTTTTCCATGTCAAGAGAAGTCATTAGTCTTCTCTTATCCAAATTTAAAAGGTAAGCTTAGAAGTAATAAATTCATTTTATTTAAAAAAAAACCTTCATTCAAATTGGGTGATGCTTTGATTGAAAAAGTTCAAGGACAGGTTAAAAATCCTTAATAATTTAAGTTCTTTATATTTGAAAAAAGTACGACTAAAAACCTTGGTTTAGATGAATATATATATTTATTTTGAATGTTTTTTAAGAGCAAAAATGATTATTTGAATAATCTTTGGTGTTTTGCATTTAATAAGGACAAATGAAAGTCAGTTGTTGCATTACTAGAGATAATAAAATGTATTACTGGGGTGCATTCCACTAAGTCAATCTGAATACACCTCGCATTAACTCGCATATATTTATCACTCAATAGTGCTTTAGCGATATTTCTAGTTTATGTTTAATTATATTTTTAAAAAATATCGAGAATTTGGTTTATTGACAACAGTTTTAATGTTTATATAAATATACATTCTTATAAATGCTGGATGAAATAATTTGAATCCTAAGATTTATTAAGTATTTTAAGTGAATGCTGTTTGTGTTGTGATAATATTTTTCTTTTAAGATTTCCTGAATCTTTTCAAAAACATATGTCTGAAAATACATGAAACTGTTTATCTTGTGATATTATTTTTTGTGTTTAAAGTTTTAATTTCCTCTGAAGCTGTTTTTATACAACAGTAAAAGCCATTTTTGTCAATTAAACTGTTTACAGAAAATTTGTTTCCAGTTAAGATATGAAATGTAGAACATTGATTTTTTGTTGTTGCTATAAATAATATTGTTGTGAATAACTTTATCAGAGAATATATATATGTAATGATTTCAATTTTTCCTCATTCTAAAAGTAATTATTTTGTAATTCAAAATCAGGTTCCACTTTAACTTCTGAGTTGTGCAGACTCTTATTTTCCCACAATGGTACTCCATGTGCTGAAAACTAAAAATCTGTTATCTGCAAAATTCCATTTTAAAAGTATTGAAGTTCAAAATACTTTTTTTTTCCTTCTGTTTTCTGCCTTCTCTTTTGGATTGCATCTCCTGTTTTTACCAAAACATCTAGATAATGGAGAAAAATTGAAATCTTGTCATGACATCATGCAGAAAAAAACATTTCTATGACTGCTTCACCTTAAAACTCTTACCTACATGTAATGACCTTTACATATATACATATAAGTGTGTGTTTATTTTTAAAATAAGTGTGCAGAGTTCTATGTTCCAGCAGAGCTCTGTACTCCAGCATTGGAAGTAAAATTCTGATGTTTGTGAGAAATAAGTACATAATGTTTCAGTGTAAAACTGGAAACTTTTAAACAACACTTTTTAATTCACTCATTAAAGAGCTCTATGTATATATATATATATATATATATATATATGTAAGCATTATTTTATGTGAAGCAGAATGCAGTTTGAAGACAGTGAAGAAACTTGCTATTTCGCGACGTCATTTTATTTCATTTTTAAGAAGCAGGCATATGTACAAGCGATGAGCACACAGAACGACACAGAAAAGAAATGAGGAAAAAGCTCTTGGACATTTTATCCCTGGTCTTATATAACCTATGATTTTGATAGGGAAAACATTTCTTCATAGTGCTAATATATTACGAGATTTTGATAGGGATTTTCGTTACACATGCAGAGAAGGCAGGAGAAACACAGGGAGATTTTAAAAATTGCCTTAATTAATTTGCCTCATCAGCGGTATTTTGCCTCTTCACGTAAAGTGTGGGAAAGTTAGACTTTTAGCTGATTCTGCAATTTAACAAAGCTTCTCTTGAATTAATTAATTAGAGACAGTGGAATTGGATCACGAAATAAGAGAATATTTTAGAATAAAGTTACTATGGGCTAAATTAAGATAAAATCTTGAAAATTAATTAAATTGAAATTAGAGTTAAAATATCATTATATATATATATATATATATATATATATTGTTCAATAAATGTTGCCATATATCATGAATTTGCATGCTAATGTTGATGTTTATATAATTCCATTATGAATTCAGCTCCTCATCATTATTTGAATATATAAACACTGTCAACAATAACTTGTAACTTCAAAATTCAGTGGAATGTAAGAGGCTGGATTAAAATCTAACACAATTAATCGCAATAAGGCAAGTTAAAGGGGAGGGGAGAAAGAAAAAATCTTTTGTTGATATAATATTAATTCAGATTAAATATATTTATGTCCGAAGTTCTGCTTGTTGAATAAACATTCTTAGTTTAGTGTAAGGATGTAAATTGAATTATTTGGTTTTGTAGCCTGTTTTAAATGTTATATATTAAAAATTGCCAAAATCCCTGATCATTGTAAATTTTCATTGGCTCTTTTCCTCATATGTTTGTAAAGGCATTCAATGTATATACAATTGTAAGCATATTTTTCTTTTTTTCTTTTTAGTTGACATAAGAATGGAAAACAGTGAAACGTTTCATTATATTTCAAATTTTCATCATGCTTATATTTCTGATGATGATAGTCCTTTGGATAATGATTCCTACCATTGCAGTGTTTTGAAATCAAATCACTCTATATTAGTTCTATCTGGAAAATTTGAAGGAATACCTGATAACCTTGCTATAAATGTTATAACTTGGCTGGTAAGACTCTGTTTCAACTGCATTAATTTCATAATATATGTTACTGGCAATGTGTGAAGTGTATATGTATGTATGAATGTTTTAGGCAAATCATGAAATATGGGAATTATTATATACTTTCCCTTTGCATTTTATATAATACCTATGCTCTATAGAATGACAAATGCTATTTTCGTAAAGTATGAAAAAATGTTCATGATAATGCTATTTTTAAACAGTTTATTAATTTTGAAACAAAGATAAATAAAATATCATTTTCCTCGTCGTTATTAGCACGGCTTCAGAAAGTAGGAATTTTTAGGGCATTTTTTATATGCATGTGCATCACTGATTTTTTTAGAAACATACACAACTAATATGAGAGAGTGAAATCTCTAAGCATGTCATCTTCTTGTTGGTTTAATCTACCATTGACTATAATTTTATCTGTGTTTTTTTTAAATGGGCTCTTTTTCTTATATTGGAGATGTATTTCCTGCTTTGTTGGTTTATCATTTGACGTTCTATAGAATGCATAGGAGACATTGAAGTATTAATCGTTTCATACATTGCCAGTCATATTTTGGCAATCTTTAAAATGCCTATACAGAATGCTAGATTTTTTCAAACTTTTCTGGCAACATATATATAAATTCATAAGAGAGAAATATACAATATCTTTTAAACATTTACTTTTTTCTTTTGAAGTAAATTTTTTTCTAAAGGAGGGGCTGTAAAATTGGGTTATTTTTATAACTAATGCTATTAACATTTATGATCAAACACACATTTATTGTTAATTTTATAAAATTATAGATTAATTAAATTTGCTATCATTTAAATTTATAAATTTTTAAACAAATTAAAAATTTAAATTCAGTTTTATTTTAAGTATTTGATATTTAATGCATTCATCACTATTTTTTTCTTCTCTCTGTTATATAACATTGTAGTATTATTGTATTTGAATTACAGTGGAATATTGCTTAACCAGCATAATTCATTCTCAAATTTTACTCTTTATGTGAAAAACACTTGTTTAGCGAAAAAGATCTTCCCGTAGGAATTCATGTAAAATAGGAAATACTTTTCATTCTGACAAAAAATACTTAAACAAATTTATGGTTATGTAATTTATTATGCTTCTTTTACAAGTAAATAGTTTTAAGACATTTGTTTTTGGTTACAATTAAAAAAACAGCAAAAATGAAACATAGTATTGTGTCTTATTTTGTGAAATGAATTTGTATTGCACGTAGGTATTGCCTTATTAAGATGGTGCTTCTCAAGGTATGATGCAATAATTTCCTATATTTTCAGCATCCCTATTATTTCCTTGGAAGATTGTTGCTCTGTTGAGTCTATTATCTCTTCCTCTCAGGACCAGATCACCTCCACAACTTTTTGATGTGACACATAATGCAACTCCATTGAGTTCTTTGGTAGCTCTGGCTGCATACCTTTAACAACTCACTGATTTCATTGCTATTTTCCTCTAGCCACATAGTGTTGACCAAAGACACAATCTCGTTGTTTACGGCTTCACTTGACTTGCTTAAACTCCTTGGAGTCTCGTTCGATAGTGCTATCCGACAAAACTTCTTTCATGTAGATATAAGGGTTCTGTTTAAACAAATTCTCAATGCAAGGCTATATAACCCAGTCTAGCATGTGACATTACAGTGTTTCCTCTCTGCTCATTCTATGAAACATCACTTGTTAAGCAAGTTATTTTATTTTGCTCATTATGCAAATTACTTGTTAAGCCTGGTTTGACTGTATTTCTATTTTGTTAGGTGAGTCTTCAAAAAGTTATTTCATTAATTGCTAAAATGGAGCCTAATAATTTTAGGAAAATTGCTATTTATTGTTCAATTTTTAAAGATGAAGGCTAAGAAAATTTTAACCTTATCTGATACTAAAACACTTTATCACTTACAATAAAACCTTATCAATTACTTAACTGTTGAGATGCTTAAATATGCATTTCCACTAATTCATGCATGTTATTGTCTTGTATACAATGCTTATTTTTTACATTCTTATCTGGGAATGGAAAGTTAAACTCTTTTCCAAGCAGTCACCAATATTATTATATATACCCCCCCCCCCAAAAAAAAGTAACATGTTTGAATGTGCGATAGAATTTGTTTAAAATCTTTCTGGTAAATTATTGGCAAAGAACTTCACTTTTCAGGGAAAATGATGCACCATCAAATGAATCCATCACTAAGATTTCTTTTCTAAATTTTTGTTTAATAAAGATATATTGCACAGATTTTGGCTTTCTATTTCCTATTGCAATGATTCTTTATAGATATACATAATTAACTATTGATAGACTTTTTAAGTTAAGAGATATTTGGATAGGGAGTAATTCTTGTAATGCAATTCTCAAGAAACAGAACTAAAATGAGTTTTAAAATTTTTTTTCACATTTCTGCAGTTTTACATATAAAATTTATGCAAAATTAAAATTAAAAATTTCAAATAACTGTATTTGAGTAAAAGTTAGGAATATTTAAAAACACAAATTATTGTTTAATGCATTTGTAGTTACAATTTTAAGTTTGTTTAAGCCAGCAATTCTTTTTCAAAACACTGCCTTGCTGGTATTTTTGTTGCTAAATAAGTCAAGTTAAATACTCTAGTTTAATACTTTGATAATTGTAATTCAAATATAGTAAAATATGAAACAAAATTATTTATATATATATGAATAGAATAAAAAATTTAGCAATATCTTTAATTAATACTTTGTTTTTCACAAAATGTTTTTATTATATTTTCTTGCTCTTTTGACAATACACTCTCAAATAAAATTTCATTCTTTTCATTTATGTGCTTATTTTGAAAAACATTAGCGAAAAATATTCAAATATAGCATTGTTCCCGAATTAATTATTCCACAATAATTAATTTTTTGTACAACTTTGGAAATTAATTGAGTTTTGTACTACAAATTGCTTACCATTAAGTAAAGTTTAAAATAATCAATCGAAAGTGCATGAAACGTGTGTTGGTTCTTAATTACCAATTAGTCTTATCATACCTATCTACATATTTTAGTAATTTTTTTTTGTTGCTAAGTAACTCCAGTTTTAAATATGTCTTTTATAAAGCAAATAATATTTTAAAATTGAAATTTGACACAGTTTTGTTTTTGTAGCTACTTCTGATAATTTTCACCTTCTTGAGAAAAAGAGCTTGGGATTATGGCAGAATAGCATTAGTTCAAAAAAATGACCAAAGGTATGTATTGGATCTAAATACTTGAAACGAATTTTTTTTCTGTGAATGTGAACATTATTGTTCATTATCATGAAGTATATAGTTAAAATTGTTACAAATTATATGAGGAAAACGTGTTTGTATATTTGTATGATACATTTATAACTAGTTAGCTTTTTTTTAAATGTTTTTTTAGTAAAGTATTTACTTCTGATTGACGGATCTTGTAAATTCCTTGAATTTCATATAATTTTTTAAAGCATTTCAGAAGTTGCATGACTGTTGTAAACTTGTCATTCAGTTCTTTTACTGACATAAAAATGTTTTATATAATTAATTCATTTTAAGACTTACAAAAATTGTTATTTTTACTTTCATTGTGGTAAGTTACGTTTCTGTGGTTCCATTATAGCTAGGGGATTTAATTTTTAGTATTGGAAGAATGATTACATTATGATGCAAAAGTTTAGACAACAAACAAATTCACAAAGATTTCAAATTACATTCAGGCAATTTTCCTAACACAACTTCATTGTAATGTACTTCATATGCAGTATGATAATAATAAAAGTTGACTTGAGTGTATAGCAAATTATAAAGGAATTAAAAACAAAACTAACATTCAGAAGTTTAGATAAAGGGGAGATTAAATTAGAAAAAGGAAGATTTAAAAACCTTATTGCACATCTATTTGATTAGTTCATAAATGCGAGTTTCCATTAATATACTAAACCTTGCATGATTTGAGGCTGGATTTCGCAACTTATAACTGCAATACACCTCTTGAATTCATTTACAGAAGAATATTGTCTACCAGTATTGTAAAGCTTGTGGCATGTGATGCCCCAAAGATTTTCAACTCAGTTGAGATCTGTGATACATATTGATCAATCAAGAACTTTTATATTCTGTGATTTAAATTAAACTTTTGTGTTGATTGCTCTTTGAATTAAAACATAGTCTTATTGAAATTTCCAAGATGGGCCTCATTGAAGCTCAGCAAATAATAATAGGTTGCCCTTTAATCTCTTAGCATAGCATTAAGAGGCTCTTAGCAAAGGGCTGCCCAAATCATCACTGAACCACCATTTTGTCTGCAATTAAAAAGACTCTGAGATTCCTTTCTTAAGTCGTGACATTAAGTAAGTGAGTTGAGTGATCTAAACTATCCAGATTCCACTTTTTTTTAATCGCAGAATATCACTGATTGCTCTTTTGGTCCATATAGCATATGATTTCAAGCACATAGCATTCTTTGTAACTTATGATGAGGCTTCAATGCTGGTTTCATTTTAAAATGAACCACTGTTCCTACATCCAAATCATATCCTTTGATACCAAAGTCCCGATGACTTTTGAATTTCAAGAATGAATAATCATTTGTTGGGTAATTCAATTTTTTGATTTGACAATCACTCCTTTTTGTGTCACACTTGGCTTCTCAGAACTGCGTTTTGCTTTGTGTGTGTGTGTGTGTGTGTGTGATGATATTTAAAATCTAATTTCAACCCCTAATTAATTTCTAAAGTTTTATCTTAATTTAGTCCATATCAAAGTCATTCTAAAATGTTCTCTTATTTCCTGATCCCATTCCACTTTTTCTATCTAATTAATTCAAGAGAAGCTTTGTAAAAATGCTTTCGTCAGCGGTTCCCACGCTGCGAGTAAAAGGATAAAAATTGCTAATCTAAACAAATACTTTTTTAAGAGATACCTGTGTTTCCCTTGCCTGGTTCGCGCGTGTATTGGAAATCCCTATCAGAATCTTAATAATATATTAGCACTGTGAAAAAATGTTTTTCCTGTCAATATCTCGTGTTATATAACACGAGGGATAATTTATTTCTCGCTTATTCCCCTCTTCTGTTTTTGTGTCGCTCTGTGGCGGACGTGTCTTGTCCGCGCCTTCTTGTAAATAAATTATGCCTTCCTGGGATGGATTGAAACTAATTTAAAAATGCAAAGTATCTTCACTGTCTTCGAAACTACCTTCTAATTAAAAAATTATATACACTGGTGTGCAAAACTTAAGTAACAATGCATATTTTAAGCAGATAGCCATGAAATTGCAGAAAAGGAGTTCTTGCAATCAGTACAATGAACACGTAATTCAAGAGAAAGGTCATGCGTATGCAAATATCAGGAACAAAACGTCACAGGCGACGTGACCTTACGCCAAACACGCGCGGAAGGCTTGCGCAGCTCAACAGTACAATAAAAGGAAGGACAGAGACGCAATTAAAGACATTCGCTGCAAGTGCACGTGAGTTAATTCGTGAAATATGGCTAGCAGAAATCACCTGGACAATTTCACACGTGGAAGAATGATCGGAAAGCTGGAGGAGGAGCGTAGTGTGACCAGTGTAGCTGAAGAGTTCGGAATCAACAAAAGTGTCGTTTCGCGCGCTTGGAAAGCCTTCCAAACCACAGGTACAGCTGTGAGAAAGGTTGGTGGTGGCCGCCCCAGGAAAACAACTGCAGTGGATGACCGACATATCGTCCTGCAGGCGAAAAGAACCCGAAACCAGTCAGCAAGCGCCATTGCTGAGCAACTGTGTGCAGCAACGGGGCGACAAGTGTCGCGTTTTACTGTGTCCAGACGCCTTCACAAAGGTGGCCTATTCGCCCGCCGTCCTGAAGGCTGCATCCCTTTGACAGTTTCCCACCGGCGGCACCGTTTAGAGTGGTGCAAGGAGCACAAAAACTGGACATCTCATCAATGGAGTCGTGTCCTCTTTACAGATGAGAGTCGCTTTAGTGCCACAAGCGATTCCCAACGCCAGTTGATTTGGAGAGAGGTCGGGACACGGTTTCATTCCAGTAACATCACGGAAAGAGACCGTTTCGGTGGTCCTGGAGTTGTCGTCTGGGGAGGCATTGTGCTGAACGGGCGGATTGAGCTCCACGTTTTCGACAGAGGTTCTGTAACTGGAGATCGCTATTTTCAGGAGGTGATCCTTCTCCATGTGCGTCTGTTCCGAGGTGCCATTGGATCAGACTTCGTTTTTATGGATGACAATGTACGGCCACACAGGACTCATGCTGTTGAGGAGCTCGTGGAAAGTGAAGATATTACTCGAATGGATTGTCCGGCGTACTCCCCTTATTTAAATCCGATAGAACATGTGTGGGATGCTTTGGGGAGACGCCTTGCGGCACGATTACATCCTGCTGGGAACACCCGACAACTTAAACAGATGCTGATTGAGGAATGGACACTCTTACCTCAAGAACTGTTGGACAATCTGGTGCTGAGTATGGGGAGACGGTGCGAAGCAACCATTGCAGTAAGGGGAGGGCATATCCCATACTAAGGAACATCTACTTGCTGTTCTTCTTGGACAGACAATCATGTATAACGATACTATGAGTTCAATAAAGCCTTTTTTTGTTTGATTCCATACTGCATGCATTGTATTCATTTCTGCGCAACTATGCTTTCGTCATTCTTTCAGAACAAAATGCTGTTTCTCATTTCTGAATTTCATGTCTCTCAGATGATTTCACGTGAAGTTATGGCAAAAAACATACCTGTTGCTTAAGTTTTGCACACCAGTGTATATAAAACAATGATTATGATGATTATTCCCGAAATTCAAAAGTATGAATTTTTGAATTTCAGAAATCATCATTTGTTGGGTAATTGTCAGTCTTTTGATTTGACAATCATCTGCTTTGTTTGTCACACTTGGCTTCTCAGAACTTCGTTTTGCTTTTTATATATATATATATATATATATATATATATATATATATATATAT